>VDFB02085691.1:0-11271 GCA_007258455.2 Sequoia sempervirens
ACAACAGTACAAGGATATTCATGTCAATTATTTAGACAATCATGAAAAAAAATTTACCATCCCAATAAATGTGAATAGAAGCATCCATCTACTTGATAATCTACTTTCCAAATGACAACACCGCCAAAATAAATGAATGTAATAAAGTAGTAAAAAAAAGTACAAAGAAAAGAGTATAGAAAAATAAAAAATAAATTTAGCTATTGTTGTACCCCTCTTAATTATTTTAGAATGTGCTCATAAAAGTGAAAAAATAAATACTAAAGTACCTAAAAACATAAACCAATATCGCATGCCCATGAGTTATGCCCTTGACTATCTCACATGTTTGGTGACATTTGTCCACACATCACCTATCTATATATTGTTTAAATATAAGGATGGATGTCTATGTATCCCATACCTTTGTTTAGCCATAAATACTTTTTCAAGATCGCAAGTATATACATGTTTATTTGTTTCTATCCTCTACAATTTTGTTATTACCAGTAAATTTGAACCCTAAATTGTTGAGCCTTCTCTATAATTGTAATTCATGTCTACCCTCTTTTTTACAAATTTAAAACTAATTTAAAAATTGCATATTTTAAACAATTAATAATTTAACAAGTTGTATACACTAGACATTACAAACTAAAGTTAAGCAAAAATATCCCAAAATTTGATAGGTTGGAATACATAAGTTTAATCACCTGTTAATCTTGATCTAGATAATATAATTCCATTGTAGTAAGTAAAAATATAAATTAATGTATAAAACTTATGTTAATAAGTAATAACGTAGCATATGTTACAATAGATATAATAAAATAAAAAAGATTTGGAAGTTAAAGCAATGCAGAGAATGAAAAGGAGGAAGAGGGTTTTAAAGTACGCACAGAAGGAAATAATGAAAGCATTTGCAAGGATCAGTACGTCAAAGGTTTGTCTGCATTGAAGATTGATGTGGAAAGCATTGTTGATAGGGACACAAATGAATTGGACCATAAGGTTGTTATAGGCCATTTCCTTGGGAAAATATTTTCCAGGAAAGAGATCGGCGAATGGGTAAATGAGAATTGGCCTGGTGAACCTGTTCTAAACTACCTACCAAAAGGATTATTTTGGTTGTTTTTGAAAATGAAATGGAGTGCGAGAAAGTGATGAAAGTAGCAGTTTGGAAATCAAGTGTTTTATTTTTATATTTGTAGAAATGGGAGAGGAATTTTAATCCTCTTAAATTTAACCTGAGAGATGGTCCAATCTAGGTATGCCTATATAATATGCCCTTTGAATATTGGTCTGCAAGTTGTCTATCGCGGATTGGTGACTCCATGGGTCAAACATTGGAAACAAATTTGAGAGGGAAAAACATTGATATATGCACACATCCTGATATTAACCATAGAAGAGATTCCAGAAGCCATAAATTTAGTCTTGAATGGAGGATTATGGTACCAATCTATTGAAATTGAAATCCCAAAACATTACTGCCTGAAATGTAAACAAAGAAATCACAATACTGAGCAATGCAGAAGGTACCCACAAGTGTACAAAGATGTGTAGAAGGAAAAATCAAACAAAAAAGAGACAATAGGTAATGATGACAATGTGACAAAAGAAAATAACGACCTCGTATCCCCAAATAAAAGGAAATTTTGGAAAATGGTTGTGGCAGAGCCTTTTAAAAAATTGAGTCAGGAAGTAGGTGCACAAAAGCAGGAAGGTGATTTTGAATGCACAGAAATGGGGTCAGAACTTCTGATAAAATTCATTGCCTGGCATGAGAACGAAGGGGATGAAGCCTCTAATCAACAAACAAATTTTGATGACACAGACAGTATAGATATCCAAGAACCAAGGAGGATTCTCCATACTGCAAAATCAGTTCCTAAATTAGGTAGGAAAACCAATACGCAAAAAAGGGAAGAAAGGCATAGAAAAGTGAACGGAAATCAATCAGATCATAAATGCTACATTCCAGGGGAGGCAGTTCCTCCCTTGGAGGAATATGAGGCTCCTAACATGGAATGTTAGAGGCCTCAACAATCCTAACAAGATGTGACTGGTTAAGCTCCAGTTGGAGAACCAAAGTATTGATCTTGTCTTAATACAGGAAATCGAGATTGAAGGTGCAAAAAGAGTGTCATTCATAAGATACTACAAAGGCTAGGAGGTAGCTTCGTGGATGCAGCAGGGGCAGTAGGCGGTTTGGGTATTCTTTGGTGCCCAGGGAAAATCAAAGTGGAACCAATGGACTCCAATTCAAACTAGGAAAAACCAAAGGTACAAAGTCTCTAATCAAATCTGGTTTTTGTAATTTTTAACATTTATGGTCCAATCAAAACAAACGAAAAGAAAGCATTTTGAGAAAAGATTTCCATGGAACTAGATGTGTAAGGGGGAAATCGATGGTATCAAGTAAGAAAATTGAAATGAATTGAAACTAATCTAATTGGAAACAAAAATCAAGATTGATGCCCATTATTCATGAAATAAAATCACAAAGAAAAAATTCAAATGATGCAATCAAAAGAGACAAACACAAAATAAATTCAATAAACATAGTGTTACTATCTCGTGTCAGAGTGTATTCGTGAAGATGTTAGGTTGTTCATATCAATGCGAAGCCTCAATTGTGTGTGCAAAAGCTTGAAGAACGTGTGTATGTTGATTGAAGATGTGTGTAAAACTTTGTCAAAATGTTGATTAAGATTTTAGAATTACTTCGTCATGCAAATGATATTGATTCTCAAATCGTTTTTGAGAAGAAATGAGGTTGTTATATAGATTTTGTGTTTCAAAATGACTACTTGAAATTGTGTAATAGAATATCTTGATCAATAGTTGAAAACCATTTAGAGAATTTAGATGGGAATAATCAATGTATTTTGATTACATAATCATTGTGATTGAAGAAATCAATTTGAGTGTTTAGTGAGATTGAAGAAATAGATTGAATAATTTGTGGAATTGAAGAATAGATTGATCTATTAGAAAATAGAATGATCAATCACAAAATAGAGTGAGCAATGGGGAGATCGTAATTTGCTCAATCATGAAAGTGGATGAGAATAATTAATTAATTGATTTAATTAATTAATATTTTTGAGTTGAATGTGCAAATCATGTTTGACTTTTGCAAATGAAGTTGTATTTGTCTAATTTGACCTTTTTGATGCTTTTTTGAATAATTAAATTAATTATTCATGTCGAAGGGAAAGTGATTCAATTAAACTATTATACATTTAAATAATAATTTAATTGATTTAATGGAATAAAGTGAATTAGAGACATAATTAAATAATTGATGTTATTTAATTAATCAAGAAGAATAAAGTTAGATTAGGACTTTATTAAATAAATGTAATTTATTTAATTAGTCGAAAATGATGAAAAAGTGAATTAATTAAATATTGTAATATTATTTAATTAATAGAAGAAATTAGGGTTTTTGATGTATTTGATGTAAAATGCAATGATATTTGATGATAATGATGCTGATAATGTGAAAATGGGCATACTGAAAATTCACTGCCAGTAATTCAGAATTGTTGGTGGCAGTGAATTTTCCCACGATGAATTGTTGACGGTGAATTTTCCATCGATGGATTTTTCTAGAGTCATGAAAATGCCGTTTAGGATGTGCGATAAGTGTTAAGTCAATTTTACATGTCTACATTTTGCCTCTCTTTGAAAAAAGAAATGGTTGCTTTGTTTCAAAGATTTCAGTGTTAATATCAAGATTTGAAATTTTTTATATGCCCCACTATGCTCTAACAGTCAGTAGAATGATGGTAGGACTCTGGGATGCCCCCTCAAGAGGTTAGCCAAAAAAATCACTTTGTAGGTTGAGCTCACGATACTATTGTAATTTCAGTTCCAATGTGTAGAGGACAAAAAAATAGGTCTATAGGTCTCTTGTTGCTTGTTCAGATATTCCTAGGATGTTCTAATTTCAACCTAAAAGTGCTTCTTAGGTAAAAAAATTAGGGTTTTAGGGGTTAAAATAGGTAATTAGGGTTCAAATTACCTCATTTTCACTTTGAGCCTATAGAAAATTATTGCCTCTAGATTTTGTGATTTGTCGATTGTCAAGGAGCTATGGTGAGGATTCGAGGAGCTCCACATTGCGTGGATGTGATTCGCGAGTTCAGACGGCCTCCAGGAATTGGTTCCCCAGTATGCACCCTTTCGTTTCATGTTTTTGACTTTTTATGTTTGTGTAATTAAAGCACAAAGTCAAAGTAGGCAACTATATTAGGTTTGTGAATTGTTTGCTTTTGCATTAGTTTTTGTGCATTTTCTATTTATGAATAGTTCACTTTTCATTTTCTTGCATGCACCTATTTAAAAAAATTTCTCTTGCCCTAAAATTTTGCATCTATTTTCACTTTTGTCTCGATTTTGTGCTTTGGGTATTTTTGCTTCATTTTGTGCACTCTTGTTAAAAAATTTCACTTTTGAAAATCTTATTCGCTTTTGAAATTTTTGCATTTTCCTTTATTGTTAACTTTTGACTATTTTTTTTTTACTTTTTCTTGTTTTGCTCACTTTTACCAAAAAAAAAATTACTTTTTCCATTTTTTGAATTTTAAGTCAATTTGTTCATCGTCATAGGTTCGTTTTGCATTTTTATAGCAAATCCTTAACATCATGGGTTGAATGGTTGTAGGTGGTTCTTAATCTACTCCATTCAAGGGAGCGATGAGCACATGATCTGTTTGATTTGGGTGATCCCACAATAGTGGTTTACAATTTATGGCCAAACTGAACACTGAAATATTTTTTTTAACTAAATCTTGACTTATGGGCACCTATAGTGGCTAAACAGTGAGGAATTTGAAGATGATGCAAACTAGAGTTTCATGACATTTATTCTGTAGATTATTAAAAAAAAATTCAAATTTTTTGGAATCAGATTGCACTTTTTTTCCATCTCCCTCGAAAGCTTTTTTTAGGAAAACAACATTTTTAAAAGTGCGTTCACCGTATAACGTATAACTTTTTTTCCATGAAGGATAAAATTCTAATTCTTTCAAATTTAGATTTGTAACTCTGATATCTAGTGCTTCCACTTGATTAGATAGTTTTTTATTGAAATTTTTTCTTTAATCAAGTTTCAAAGTCAAACCAATTACAATTCAGACATGGTGCGACCGTATAACGCGTAAAAAAAAAATTATATATCAAAATTCAATTTTTTTATTGGATCAAGGACTTTAATATCTGGTGCACTCATATTTTTAAAATTTTTTTTGATAATATGCTAATTGTCCACATGTGTGGAACAAAGAGCTTCATTTTCAGTGAAAAACCTATGTTTAATAAAACTAAAAAAACAAATACATAATAAAACCAAAATATATTAAAATTATATTCGTTGGATAGCTTGTTCCGAGGACTACCTAATTCCAATTTAGTTTGTGAAATCTCCACCATTTTCATGTTCAAACTGAGCTCTGAAGTGCAAAAAATTAGGTTTTTGTGAATTTTGTCAAACATCAGGGAAATGGGGGGTTCGCCTGAACTAGGAGGTTTAAAGTGAACCCCCTTTCCAAAAGAGTTTTTTATTCAAATTTTGTCTGTACATGCAATTAATGGGTTCACTCAAACCTTGGTTCGAGTGAACCCTTTTTTGGTTCGTTCGAACCCCCAAAATGTAAAATTTTTCCATGGGGTCAAATTTTTCAAGTTTTCCTTCCTTATTTGAATTGTAAACCACTTTTGTGGGTTTACCCATTTGATTGTTGTGTTTTAGGAGTTAGAGTAAGATGTTTTAGATTTTTTTGAGTTGCAACATATCTACTACATGCCTACCATTAGATGCCATAGAGGGATAATGACCACTCTTATGGAGAGGTGGCACTCAGAGACCTTTTTCCTTTCATTTACCTATTAGGGAGGCCACTATCACCTCAGAGGATGTGTGGAGGATCCTCCGTATACCTATTCACAGATAGATTATTACATATTTTTTGCGACAGGGTACCTATGCTATGTGCCATGTTCTTGGTGTGAGACATTTGGAGGTTCGTGGGATAGAGGTAGACCTATCTAATTTTGTTGGCAGTGTTGATCCTATTTCACTTATTCTCTATGGCTTGGTCATGGGGCTCATTGTTCCTAATAGGAGAGGTAGACAATTATTGGTTGGTTGGTGTGTGTGTGTATCAAGTAGATGTTCAAGCATGGGACTACATATGCATGGGGCCCATGTCTCCTTGTACACTTATATAGAGATATGCATGAGGTCACCTACCATAGCGGGAGATCTATTTCTGTTGGTGTCTCTCTTCTACATGTATGGGCCTGGGAGCACATCCTAGTTGCTTGGCTTGATGGTATTTTGGATTAGACTCTAGGGGATCCGTACTCTTATCGTTATGCGGATATTCTTCACTATACCTGGCCTAGACAACTTCCCTACTTCCACCGTGTTTTTGATGATAAATGTCAGGTTTTGTATGGGGCCATAGATGGAATGCAGGACATGGCTTGAAGACTAGGATTAGTTAGTATTTTGTAGAAAAACTAGATGGCTCACCAGTCATTTTTTCTCTTTACTTAAGAGATATCTACCTAATAGGGTTTTCTGTCAATATGGAGAGAGACATGGTTGTTTTCCAAATGCTTATGAGGCTCGTTTTGGTCAAACCACTAGAGAGGTACATGCATGGGGTCTACAGGATGATTGTGATGTTTTTGTTGCTGAGTTTAGAGCTCTTTCCCCATTCGAGTGGGATTGGCCTTGATGAGCTTAAAATATGCTCATAGTTTGGATATTATGATGGAATTTTAATATCTTTACTTTTGTTATTTGTGGCTGTTCAAACTCTGATTGAAACCTTTTATTGGGATATCCTATAGCAAAATATTTTCATATTCCTGCAGCTTATTGTGTTGACTTGACTACATTTATTGCCCTGTTGACTCCCTAAAATGACTAGTATATCGCATACAGTTTTTGAATGATGAAATAGATTTAAATGTGTGATTAATGAACGGATATTGTGTATGTGCCATACGTCTTTTATTTTGCATCTGTTACCTTTTGTATCGCAGGTTGTTGAAGAATGATCAAGTCAAGCGTAGCCAATCTCGGCCTTGCAGTAAATTCTATTTCCTGCACGACTTCGAGGAAGCTCTGGCAAAGACTCTTTGATCGAAACCGTTGGGAAAGATTTTTAATGAAAGACAATCTGGAAAGAGTGGAGCGCTAGATTCTCTCCGGATCGGGTTGAACGCATAAATTTATTTATGAAGTTTGTTCCTTGATTCTGGGATACACTTTACTTCCACGTCTTTCTTTGATAGGGTTAGTTAGTTAGTTGCTCTCATGTTTTTAAAAATAAAGTACTCTTCCTGCGCAGAGAGAAAGGGAGATGATAGTGAGAGTAAGATAGAAGCATAGTAATAGGAAGTTAACAGATATCATGTAAGAGTTAGTATGATAATAAGAAGCAAAATATGTTTGACAAGGAACAGAGTTTGTTGTTAGTTTCCATATCAACAAAGCAATGTGTACCATTTTGTTTTCATGAATAAAGTTTGATAAGTTCTGAGTTCAACACCTGCGTAATTAGTAGATGCTTGCTAAGGGGGCCCACTTAGTAAGTATCTGTAGCTAGTTAGTTAGCTTTTCTTTTCTGTTGATCATCAGTTAGCTTTCATCTTTGAAGTTTTCATACAAACTCAGTCTTGTATTGCTCCTGCAGCATAGGGAATCCATCCCTGTGCCTGTTCCTTCAGCATAAGGCCAGTTCACAGTTTGTGTTTCAGTCGTAGTTGTTATGGTTTCTGTTTTAATTAAATCATAGTTGAGTTAAAGAATTCTGCATTACCTTCCTGTAGCGTAGATAGAATTCCTTTCCAGTATTTATTTCTGCTAAGTTTTGACCGAAACTAGTTCTTAGTGCATATATTGTGCCGCGCCATTTAAAATATACGTCCCCTGGTTTGACAAGTAAATGAACGTCCATAGAGAGATATTAGTCACCTGTTGGAATGTCCAATTCCCAAGAAAGGTTTTACTATGATTTTCATATCCTTTTGTGGGCGCGCCCAGGCCTATGGATTTTGTAGATCCTAGGGCTACCCCAGATTTTGATTAGTAGTGGGTGCAATGCATTCCATTGAGATTTATAGATCTTGTTGGTGTTCTTGTAGTAGGTAGAGATGTCATTATTGGTTGTCGAGGGGAGAGGCAGCATGTCAATATTATTGTAGAGCAACTTGCTAGGGCCTGACAGGATAGTAGACAGGGCAGATATGGTGATATGATGTAGTAGGATCAAGGATAAGTTCTAGGTCCTCCTCCACCACTTGGAGATGGAGGTGTAAAGCTAGCATAGATGACAGACATGAGATACGTAGAGGGAGGGAAATGACAAGACGTAGAGGCTCAGGTTTCTATACTGACAGTGGAGAGGGACACCACTAGACATGAGAGAGATGGCTTCAGGGGTGAGCAAGACATTGAGATTGGGTGTCATCTTGTTGTCGAGACACAATTGCAGAATATTACCACTGAGATGGATAGCCTCAAGATAGAGTGTGATAGCCTTTGTGCAAAGCGAGATCAGTTGTTACAGAGGGTCACATATTATCAGACATTGTATGATGTGTTTATTCCTAGAGCGTAGTGATAGCCATGGTTTGGAGAGCCTAGTACTGCTACAGAGGCTGTGTCTATGGAAATTCCATTAGACAGTCTGATCCATAGCTTGATCCTTAGAGTCCTTTAGCCAGATAGTAGTTTATTTATACTTGATCTTTATCATGTTTATATTTCAAAGACTTATATTGTAGACATGATTTTTGTTGATGTGTTTTTTATGCACTTCTCAACACAGGCAGTGCGTAGGTGCACTACCTCTCTTGAAAGACAATCTTCCACAATCAGATTGCAGAACACTATCCCAAGGTCTCTCGGATGTCAGGTCATGACAGTGCTTAGATACCTCAGTAGTTTTATGTGATTTGCTGGAATCACAAGGCGGTCTTACGGATGAGTTACAAAGCATGGAAGTTGGTTTGCAAATGCAGTTTCAAAGTGCTGAAAGTGAATGAACAGTGGCTGTCCACTCAAAACAAAAGTTGAAACTCATCAAGTTCATCTGATTTAGGCTTCATGGTGATGCTTTGGATCCTACTCTAACCAAGGATTAAAAGAAACAGCAAAAGGAGAAGGGTTAAGAAAGCTATTCTAATCCTAAGCTATGAATGAACAGTAACAATGGTGGCTGCTAAAGTAGACAAGCTTCCTAAACTGGGTTTTGCTTGGCCAAGAGAAACCTACAGTTGCACAAAACTAGTGCAATCTTCTAAGGACTGCAATTTTCAATTACACACACATCATGCACATGTAATTGAACTAAGTTGCAGCAATGAAGTAATGAGGTCAGACTAGCTTTGCAAAGTGACTCATCATCAATGAACCACAAAAAGCATGAGCTGGAAATCCATCAAATACTAAAACAGCAAACACCATCACCACTCCCATTCAAGAAACTAACACTAAAACTAACATGGAAGGAAAAACCATGCATGCAAGATAAGCAAAATTAAAGAAAACATCCATAAAATCATGCAATGTTGTCTTCTATTGCTGCAAATGCTTTTTACAACAGCTCTCCAACCCTTACAAATGAGGGGCAAGCCCCTATTTATAGTTTTCCAAAGCCCAAATGAATGGCTAGGATCAATTTGCATTGAGTGGCTCAGATTCAATTACATTAGGGTTTCACCTACCCCACAATATTCAACAATTAAAAATACATTTTTTGTTTTTTCCCTGTTTTGTCATCTAGTGCCAATCACTATAGCAATTTTGTCATTTAGCTGATTTCCCTTTTCACTGTAGCTGAAATTGCCTGAAAGTTGTCTTTTGCTTGATGTGCTTGCAGTGTTCTTCCTTTGATCAAACGAGTCCGTCGACGATCGGCATCAATGGATTGGCGGCCCCTGATTCAGGCGGAAAGCTCCTTAGAAATCATCACCATCTGGAAAAAGGTAGGACAACTCCCTCCATGGGCCTCTTCGATAGACCTACGGAAGGCTTCTTGACTCCTGCAAACACGAATTGTCGTAAGTGCATTTATACATGAGCTAAGGAAAATGTCAGTCAAACTTACAAATTTCCGGTTAGATCTATCCATGCATCATCAAAAGATCTTGATATTCATATTTAGAGCTCATTTGGACCATAAACATTAATGCGTGCTTCAAGGGGTGCGAGCGCCAGAGGGTGGAAAGACGATGGAAGAAAGCCAGAAGGAAGATAGCGGACGGAAGCCAAAACAGCCGGGAAGAAGGCGGGCTCCCGGATGTTCAAAATAGCCGGGAAGGAGGCGGGCTCCCGGATGTTCAAAACAGCCGGGAAGGAGGCAAGCTCCCGGATGTTTAAAACAGCCAAGGAGGGACGAAGCCCCGGAAATGGCCACGGAGGGCTTGGGTTCCGAAGGGCACGAAGGAGATGGCCACTGGAAGTTCCAAATAGCCAAAGAGGGACAGACTTTGGAAATGGCCATGGAGGGGCCGGGCTCCGGAGGCTGGGAAGGAGGTGGTCGTCGGAAGTTCCAAAACAGCCACGGAGGGGCTGGGCTCCGGAGGGCGGAAGAAAGGCAGCTATCGGAAGTTCAAAATGGTGGCGGAACCACAAAGGCTTGACCGCAGGCCGGGCGAACTCTGGAAGGCGGAAGGAGGGCAGCCGTCCGGAAAGTTAAAAGCAGCGGCAATGGAACCCGAAGCGACCGCGGAGGGCGGGCCAGGGAGGAAAGGCGGCGTCCGAAAGTTCAAAGCTGGCGGCCGGAGAAGCGGAAACCGGAAATGACCACGGAGAGAATAAAATAGCCGGATGAGAAAAGTCAAAAGCGGCCCGCGAAGGGGCGAGCTCCGGGCCGAGATGCATGCACGAGCCAGCGGATGTTCCCAAAGCGGCAAAGAGGGGCCAGCGAAACCACGAGAACTTAACCAAACTTTGGCCAGAGGCAGGAGTTCGTTATGCACTCAAACATCCGGAATCAAAAAAGGGGTGACCCCAAAGTCAAAAATGAGGAGCGAGGCGGCCAGAGGTCAGGATGTTCAAGCGGCCAAGGAGGAAGGGAATTCAGACAAAGTTACGAAACCATCGAAACTTAAAGCGAAGCGATGGCCAGAAACCTTGGCAGTTCTTTGAAACACCCCAAACACATCCCAAATCCACCAAAAAGTTGACCCCAAAGCCAAAAATGTGGAAACTGGACCGATAGGGGTCCACGGATGTTTCTAAAACAGCCAAAGCAAGAAAAA
>VDFB02085692.1:0-17019 GCA_007258455.2 Sequoia sempervirens
TCTAACTACTTAATGGTTGAAGGTTAAAGCACTAATTGAGATGATAATAAATAGAATAAACAAGATAACTACAAAAGTGATATAGAAGATGCTAAAAGTGAAGGTGACAAAGATCAACTCACGAGAAGTCCAACTCACCTACAAGCTCCACCCAAACACATACCTACACACAACCAAGATAGGAAAAATGTTGGGGTTGTATAGGGGTTTGCCACAGTCAAACCACCGCTTTGGTGTTTTCACCTCCACGGACAACCAGAAAATCCACGAGATAGAAAATATGATAAAGAGAATAACATAAAAGATATGGAACAATAACAATGACACTATGCTATGTCAATCAAGTCACAATGATATGGAAATAGAGAAATGAAACAATATCACCTTCTCAATTGAGGTGCCCTCAAGCACGTGAGGAGGATGCAAGCTTGGTAAGGTCTACGTTGCCATAACAACAAAGAAGCAGTCGTATAGGACACCAAATCACAACCCCAATGGTGACAAAAGTGTAACACGAAGTAGAGAATTTGCGTAGAAGCTCAAGAATTTTCCAACAAGATCAAGATAGCATGTGAAATTTTGAAAAGGATGGATTGAATCACTCAAGAGATTGCTAAAGAGATCGAAATGGTGTGTAGAAGATTGAATGGAATTGAAAGATAGGCATTTGAAGAAGATTTAGTAGGGAAAGAGTCATTCTTGAGTCGACAAGAAGGCCAAAGGTATTACGCTTCATCGCCAATGGAGAACGTAACATCTATATGGATTCCAGAGGTAGGAATCTATTAGGGATGGAAATGCACCACACAGATGTCTGCACATCGTGTGCATGTCCCTAACATAAATTCCCCCATTGACACAAAGGACAAGCACCAAGTGGATGCACTGCAAATAGGTGATGTAAAATTTATTAGTCAAAATTGATTTTCCTAAAGTGAAGGGTGTAAAAGGGGAATTTGGAAGAGGGGTGCAAATTCACACAATAATATTATTGTCAAAATTTAAAATTACTCTCATCAACCATCTCTTCACCAATTGCGCAATGCACAAAATATTAGAAGCCTATTATTCTTAAAATCTTGCGCTATGCAGACATGTAGCAAAAAGGAGTGGTCAGGAACTTAAGACAATTTAGAGCATGTGGTTCACATTATATCTTAAAATAGGTGATCACTAGATTGACAAAATATTAAAGCGTAAATTAAACCTAGACCTACGAGCTACGACATTAGACCAATGATGAAAAATTTTCATGACACATGAGAAATATTTAGCAAATATTTAAGTTTAAGTTATCTTAAATTACTTGACCATTGGATGAACATTTGATGGATGGTTGTAGTTGTGTTTCAAAATGAAATCCATAGAGGGCTAGGTTTACAATCTCAAAGCTCTGAAATCATTTTACAACCATTAATATAAATGGTAATATAGATCACTTTTTTTTTTAATTTTTTTTAGATGGAACATTTGAACAACAACAAAACCAATGCAATTGAAATTTTTATGAAAGATTCATCAATTTTCTATAAACATAATACATGAACAACAAAAAAAATCATGTGCTAACTACATTCAACTAGATTGGCTTGATTTACATGTGACTACCTTATATTTGTATATTTTTACAACAAACAAATTAAACATGCTACAAATTCTTCTCCTTAAGAACTATTTTTTTCTTACATTTTTGTGCCAATTTATCTTGAACATTGTAAACAATATATATGTCCTACATATAATTGCTTGAAAATTATAGAAATGCAAAGATTTGGCAATATCTTTAACCATTTAAAATTTCATAGTAGTAGAACATGATAAAACCTCAAATCAATATATATTTCCAAACTGAATTTAAAGATTGAATGTATTTGTGTGTGAGAGAGACCCTGGAGATGTAACATAGACACATGTTTAATGATTGGTGCCTTAACCTAGGGCATGGAGTCATAACCAATGTAATTGAAAATGCATAATAGTGTTCCACCTAAACATGACAGAGCCATTTAATGAATTATTACACCATTAAATTCAAAAATATTAAGCAATTATACTTATCAGATCCCTATATACATGCACACAAATCTTTACCTCTATTAAGTGTTTAATTTATTCTTTTGATAAGAGTATTAATAGAAACAAACATCCATATAAAAGATAATGGAGACAAATTGAAATATCTTTGATTCATTTCATTCATAACTAGTGTGAAGTATACAAAAGGAGAAGATTGGCTTTAAAAATATGCCAATGTATTAAAAAATGATAGTACTATCATACAATTCTTTCAAAATTAACAAAGACTAGACTCTACAACCTAGAAAATGACTGACTTTATTTCTCTACATTATGTATTACAAAACTCTCCAAAATTGAGCAATCATCCCTTGCAAATTGCCTTGAATTCCCTTTTATAAGACAAGGTAGCAACAAGCTTCGGGTGATTTACACATGTCACATTTTCATTTGACATTCTTTTACACTTGAAAATATGATTACATTTGCAAGCCCGTGGATGGAAATTTTTTGAGTAGAAAAACAATTATATTTACTTGTAACAATCTTTCTCCCTCAAAAAGCGTATGGTGCAAATATTTGATTCATCTCTGCTTCTTTTCTTCATTCCTTGAGCTGGCATGTCAAGACAATATGCGTGTTGTGGTAAAGACAAAAATTTCCTTGTTGAAGCTATTGAAGTTGTTGGCGCTATTGTATGTGTATGTAAGATAAAAAGTGTCGACATTACTAGGAACAAGCTCTACAAGTCAAGAATATGGTAGTATTTTTTTATCCCATGTTTCATAGTCTTCCTTTGAAGGCTAGTTGAAATCCATGAACTCATCCAAATTTCTTTACCACATGATTTTCATCCTTATCAAATTGTTCCAAGAATTTACTAGTGAAGGACAATTTTTCCATGATATTCTTTAGCATATCGATCTTAACATCTCCACCTTCATATATCCAAACAACCTGTGTAGTGATGAGACTACCCATTTGTTCTATTCATTGCTCATAGGACTTTATAGCTTTGTCACTATCTAGAATGTCTTGCAAGGGGCCAAGATTATTTTGATCAAATTTCCTGAACAATTCCCTAACTCTTTTCTCCAATGGATCTACCAATCCTTAACAATCAAAAATTCCTTTTACTACCTTGTATGTGGGGGCTATTTGTGGTAGCTTATTAATCTCATGATTAGATCCTTAAACATGTCGGCCAATGGACTAAGCCTGGGTAACTATACTTGAATTAATGAGACAACTATTGATCTATCACATTCAAACTTTCTTATTGCATCAAACATTAAAGAATAATTTGAATGAACACTATTTTCTCTTTTTATTGTTTTTCCCATGTAGTGTTCAAGAATATTATAAACAATAAGTACATTATTTTCTTCATATGACTCAAAAAATTTCTCATATACCATTAACTATTGAATTAGTCCTCTTCTGCTCACTCCTGCTCTAGGAGGGGGTCTAGATGATGTTCTTGGAACAAGTTGTGCAATTGGCCTTTCCTCATCATAGATGACTATCTCCACAGATTGTGCTGGATGTGGAGGTGGAGAAGATAGGGAAGGAACAATTGATTGCACTTGTGGTTTTTGGTTCTTTAAGATATCAACCATTATCTCTAGCTCTGCAAGTATTTTCCTATTCTTATTGTAGGCAACCAAAAAGTCATTATACTTCCTTGTTTTTGCATCACACTTCTACTATAATGACTCGACAATTGCCTTAGTGAATTGTGCAAAATTTACACCCAATGTAACTACCTCTATTGTTGAGGTGTCTAAAACCATTTTGATAATTAAGCCTCCCCTCATGTCACCTATGAGTTCTACCATTATTGGTTTGTTTGTATTAGGTTCCAAAGCCCAAATAGCAAGTGTGTCCCATGTTGGACTAAAGGTTGAGCATGACAAGGAATTTAGTACATCCTCATCTGATGCAAATACTTGCTTCTAATGCTTCCTTATTGTGTCAAATGTAATTGCAAATACTATGTCCCATTCAGGTAGGAGAAGTATTTTAATTTCTCTTACAAGTCTTCTTCCCTCCTGAAGGGTCATCTCTTTTTGTTTTGCCTTCATTTTTTCTATTACCCTTGTAGATGTAACTGTTCTAGGAAGTTTAGGAGACTTAGCCATCTCTTCTTTCACTCTATTCTCATATTAATTCTTGTTTTTCCTCCTGAAATACTCCTTAAAAAAATTACTCTTCACAAACGTATCATCATCCATAAACTCTGTGCATGCCTTTTCCCTTATGTCATTTGCATTATCCACTCCTCTTAGCACTACTTTTAAAACTCTATTTTTTGGAGTTGGCACAACTTATGCTTGTGGAGGTGGCGTACCTTTGATGATATCATTAGAGGTTACAACAACCTCATCATCTAAATCCAATGGATAGCGAACAAGTTGAGATAGTTTCTCATTCTTTCTCCTCTTTGGAGAGGACTCCCTTGGGGGTGAATCTATATCAATAATATTGTGAAAAAGGGATGGAGTTTCCTGTTGCATAGGGGAAGAAGCTTTAGACTCCTCAAATTGTGTAGGAGTAGTTTTTTCCTATTTGTTCAAAAAAATCCCCTTGGGTCTTCTGGTAAAGACATACTATTTCTTTGGTGGATAGTATGTGGGCCTTTCCTCAATCATGGGGGTTTTCCCCTTATCTTGTATTTCAACTTGCTCCTTGAGTTGTCCCACCACCCTATCAAAATTCTAAAAAATAGCTTCAATCCTAAGGATAGGATCATTAATATCAACAAAGGTTCCTTTGAAAATTGGATATTTTTTGTACTTTGTAATGAAGGTCACTGTAATCCTCATCATTTAATTATAAATGTTAATCCAGGGCGGTGCCCATGGCAATATGCAAGAGGGAGAAGAAATCATTTGCATAACATTTTTTTTCTACAAACAAAATTGAAAGGAAATGCATGAAAGAAATTGCTGGAAACAAATCTAATCTAAGATTTTGTAAATGAAAGGCTAAAAGAAAATATATCCTAAGAGATTTGTAAGGAAATATTGGAAATGTAATTAACAAGTAATGGAAAGATTGCTGGAAAATAAATTATGAAATGAAAACTACAAACAACTACACTACTACTAAAAATTGAACTCTATTATTTTATAAAACTCTTCCCCATTTGATTCCTTGATTACAATGAATTTATAGAATTCTTATCTTCAACTAATTTGAAAGAGGAGCATTAATTGTTGTGCAACAACTTGCTAGAAAATAAGAACATGTGTTGAGGGAAAAATATAAGTATTTCCTTCATCTTGTTGAGTCAATCTTCTTTGGTCGTCCAAAAAAATATGCCTATTTTGCAGCCCTAAACAAGCTCAAAAAAAATAAAATTGAATGCTGAAAAATTTATGTATTTCACTTGTGTATCATTAAAACTCATAAAACAACTCTTAGATGCTTGCAAAGAGGTTCAAACTTCCCAAAATTGTCTCCTAAATATGCTTCATTTTTTTGCACAACCTATTTTAATGCTTGTAAATGTCCCCTAAATGCTCTCAATTGTTGTCCCTTAACTACTCAACCTCTTCATACTTAGAAGTTCCAAAAAGTAATTTATAGCTGAAGCAGTCTAACGAGAAAATTCTAGAAAATTTCCAGAAGCTATTAAAAGTTCTCAAAGTAACGACGAAGTAGTTTCTCTCAGGCCAAGGAACCAAAAAATCTCATGAAATGAATGGGTCTGCTGGATCTCTGTCTTTGAATTTTTCTCCAAAAAAACTTTTGAAACCATGGATCAATTCTCTCAAAGCATGATATTGTTCCTCTTCTGACTCAATAACCCAAAATTCAACACCTCCTGATTGAGAGATTCCTGCAATTTTACTCCTAAGGGGAGATGCAAGCCAAGTATGCAAAACTTTCATTAATTTATTAGGAAAAATAACATCATTTTCTCAAAGGATGGATCCATGCATTCAACTTTTTGAAAGAAGAGGAAAACCATGAGAAAAAAAATGGCTAAATATTTGAACTCTAATGCTCCTTTTTCCTTCGAAATAGCTTCCTTCTCCATAATTTTTGATTCTAGTAGATGCATGGGCTGATTAGAAAATTTTTGCAATCCTTCCTCATATTTTATTGCATGCATAATCAAATGCAACTCCTTGTCCTTCAAATATCTGATCAGACAACCCTCATTGGAATTTTAAAGTGTCCAAACAATAATTTTTTTCTTGCATGGGCTTGAAGTCATGGTCCTCTGGTTGAGGAGATTGCATAAGAGCTGTCACATTTTCATGCAAGAACCTATTCATTTGGATTTGTTGTTTTGGAGGGTTTTCTAAAATAATAAAACAAAGAACTTGTAAAATAATAAACCTAAAAAGCTTACCAAAACAATTTTTCTTTTGACATGTTGTCACCAGATCAACAACTCCCTAATGACACCTTTCCTCAACAACGACACCAAAAATGATGAAGGTTGTTGTAATACTCATCATTTAATTATAAATGTCAATCTAGGGTAGTGTCCACGACAATATGCAAGAGGGAGAAAAAATCATTTGCATGAAATTATTTTTCTACAAACGGAATTGAAAGATAATGCATGGAAGAAATTGCTGGAAACAAATCTAATCTAAGAGCTTGTAAATATAATGTTGAAATCAAATCTATCCTGAGAGACTTGTAAAGGAGAAGATTGGAAATGTAAATAACAAGTAATGAAAAGATTGCTTGAAAATAAACTATGAAATGAAAACTACAAACAACTACACTACTGTTGCTAAAAACTGAACTTTATTATTTTATAAAACTCTTCCCCATTTGATTCCTTGATTACAATGAATTTATAGAATTCTAATTTCAACCAATCTGAAAGATGACCCTTAATTGTTGTGCAACAACTTGCTAAAAGATATGAACATATGTTGAGGGAGAAAGATAAGTTTTTCCTTCATCTTGTTGAGTCAATCTTTTTTGGTCGTCCAAAACAAATATGTCTATTTTGCAACCCCTAAAAAAGCTCCAAAAAGACATTTGAATGCTAAAAAATTCATGTATTTCCCTTGTATATCATTGAAGCTCATAATATAGCTCCTAGATGCTTGCAAAAAGGTTCAAACTGCCCAAAATTGTCTCTTAGATATGCTTCATTTATTTGTACAACCTAACAACCTGTCTTAATGCTTGTAACTACCCCTAGATGCTCTCAACTATTGTCACTTAACTGCTTAACCTATTCATACTTAGTTTTGAAAATTTTGGAGCATAGAAGCAAATGAAAGAACAAATTCTAAAAATTTCAGAGCATGGAAGCAAAGTTCTAGAGCATCAGACTAGTAAAGTTTTCTCTCAAACTATGAACTAGGTTTTTGTGAAATTTAATGGGTTTTTTTGTCTTCTTGTCTTCGAATTTATTTTCAAAAATTTCAAGAACCCAAATCTTAATTTTCAAGATATGATGAAATTTTTGACTTTTGCAACTAAAAATCTCTTACTTTCCTCATCATGCTTAGTCTTAATAAACTTCATAATTAAGCAAAATACATGTTTTTATTTGGCTAATAGATGAAATATTTTTTGTCTCATCACTTTGTTGCTTCCAACTTTTGAAAAACATCCCATTTTATCCTTCTATTGCAATATCATTCATGTCAAATTTGTTCTTGATGATGTCTTATGAGTAATTTACCCCATGGTTGAACTTTCCTTTGTTAATTATGTCTCAAGGCACCAATGAATCCTTCAAGGTCATAAGTTCTTTCACCATAATTCTTCAATTTTAATGGGGTTAGCATCTTAAGGATATGATTCCATTCTTCCTTGTCCTTTTCCATGACAAAATCTGTGAACACTGTGTAATTAGGGAAGAATTATCCCAACTAATACATCACCTCAAGAAAACCAAGTCTAAAAGGAATGGATTGTAGTAACATATGAGGAGCCACATTTTTTCGTACACTCTAATGACATTGTGATCAGGATACACAATCACATCTCCCCAATTATGGTCAATTCCTAGCTCAGGCCTTCTCTCCTTAAGCCTCAAAAATTCATGCAATTCCTTTGGGACTCTTGGCACCTCACCCCTTGAATAACTCTTCAATTTAGTAGAAAAAAGGTTTGTAAATACTACAAAACTTGATGATGATTCATGTATATCCAATAAGGGTGTCCACATCTGAACAAGAATACATTCATTACTTTCAATTATCATTGTGATCTTCAAACTAGGACCTAGCTCCATTGATCTAAATGCTAGGAACATGTGGCACAATAGAGAGTACCACCAAAATCTAATACCACCTCCTTCTTCCTTAAGGGCCACTAATGCATTGTGAATGACATTTGAAAAATATGTGGAAAAATCATATTCTTCATTGACCATTGTACTTTGTATGATTACAACCATAAACATGAGGGCTATTGGTGTCCTCTCCCATGGATCAATTCCCAAAATATGGCATAAGGTGTAATAATTTTTAAGAAATTAATTTTCAAAGCAATCAACTCTGAAAAGCTCTTTTTCAAAAGGGGCAAGTTTGATCTTATTCCTCTTTCTATCCTTTACCCAAAACATAGGCAAAAATGTCACTTTGTATGTGCTTTTGTTTATTTTGTATTCCTCTTTCAAGGCATGGAGGTTGATAGGTTTATTTTCATGGATGTTGACATTGAATACTCCAATTATTGAGTCTCTATCTAGTTTCACCATCTCTTTTCTAGTGTATATTTTGACAATCCTCACATTCTCATCATAATTGGTAGTGATAGCTTTGAGAAAATCTATATCCAAATATACATTTGGAACTACTAGTTTCCCATATCCAATCTCTATCCATTGTAGGTTGGGACCTTGGAATTCTATTTGTCATACCAATCTTTGAAAATTTCACCCAAAAATCTTCAAGTTTGCATCCTTGATTGCATAGAATCTATCCACAATACCCTTATCCACCCCTGGACCTTGCAATTTTATCTTTCCAAGATTTGTATCCATAGTCGAGTTAGGAAATTGATCAAACAAATCATCATAGAGGGATCATTTGGGGATAACACCAGGAGGTTGAGCCTTTGGGGGTGCCATTTAGCCATAATTTTCAACTAGGGTTTTCTATAGTGCGACTTGGAGTTTTAATTTAAGTGTTGGGTAGAAATAGGGCACAGTGTGGTCGAGTGAAAGAAAGAAAATGCAAATTCAAGCAAGCTTCGAAGAAATTACTACCCTAGAACATAAGTTTAGCACTAAACCTAGCAAGAGCAAAATATTTTTTGCATAATTAAGAAAAGAAGAGGTGAAATTTGACTTGCAAGTGTTTTAGACACACAAACCTTAATTCTTATTGCTAAGAGCTTATTCTTTGTAGGAAACAATCTTCAATGTCTTCTGAATGATTTGGAAGGTCAAAATTATGCTTCTAATCTTTTCTTTTATGGTAAAAAAATATCTTTAACTTTATTGAACAACATCACGTCCTCCATTACAACTTGCTCTGTTATGAAGTGTAGTGCTCTTAAAAATTCCTGCTAACTTCCCATTCTGAACATGATCCAGATGATCTCATGGCAATAATCTAGCATTCGAACCCGCCTGCATTGAGTCACTTTGGAAAGCCAGAAAATCCACCTCTAATTCACCTTTAATATCGTGTCCAATGCTTGGATTCCAGCGTGGAAACCCATCTCATGTTATCACTCTGTGGCCCTACTACTCCCTGGAACGGGGCTAAAGAGTTTTTCAGATATGGTACAATCTTCACTTCATGCCTGCAGTATGCATTGAAAAGAAAATCAAGAGTTAAGGGATTATGGGGAATCCACTAGATGACACCACGTGTCCAATGTGGGCATTGGTTAAGATTCTATGTATTCGCTCATACTTAGGAAATTTTTTTGATATGCTTAATCCTTTGTAACTTTGGATGGCCAAGATCAGACACCTCAAAACCTGGATTACAGAAAACTTGTCTTTAAGAACAGCAAAACTTAGTCCTCCTCAGGTCACCCTCAATGTTCTAAACAGCCATTTGACTACCATGATCCTTTGGATGGATTGAGATGCCACTCCTGAAACCCTCCCAGACTCGGGTGATGCACTGTGGATTCTAAGATAGACTCATGGATGGTTCAATTAGAGATGAGTCCTCAGACAATCCAAATGCATGAGCATGAGACTCAACATCAATTCTTTCTGAGCTGAAAGTTGGAATTTAAAAGCCTAACATGTGGTGTTTTCCCTGGTCTCCATCAGATTCTTCAACAAATTACTTTGTTCATGATGGTATGCATAAAATAAAAATAGACCAGAAGAGGACTACCAAAGCCTTTGGTATTCTTAGTAACGCGGTCTGTTCCCTTTGGTGACTTAAGAGAAATACTCTCACCAGGTTGGTCAGCAAGCACCTGACGATTGAAATGAGGGACAGCAAAAATATTATACATAACGACTAATATTTCATTATCTTAAACTCAAGAATTTGAATCAAATATTTCAAGAAAATTACCAAAGTATTAGCCTTCAGAATAATAATCTAATTTCACACACTTTAGCATTAAATAAAGGTACTACACAATAAATGTGATATGATTAAATTAATATAGTTATAAATTGTATATGATATATACATATATATACTGATATATATTATATATTATCTAGATTTACATAGTAACATATTAGAGTCTCAAGTCTTGTAATGACTTAGCAAGTGGCCCTGACTTAAGTTATATCTTTGAGAACATGCTAAATAAACCCTCAAGTAACACAGAACTTGGTTCCACATTTGGTACATTTTCACTATTCATTGGTTAGCGCAAGTCTATATAGATTAAAATATTCATTTAATTGTCAATGCATAAAAGTGGGAAGGCACCGCATGTCCTATGTTCTCCATGCTATTTTTGAAGCTAAATGGTGTGCCCATGATTTGAATGTCCTTATTATGCAATCTGGCACTATCTTGACCATTCCCTACAATCTTGTGGGCGTTGTCTCTAAAGACCTTGGTTGACCATGGGAGTGTATGATGGTGTGAAGTGGAAAAGTCTCACCTATTAGATGGATTGGTTACAAAATGAAGATTTACATGGTATTGAGGTGACATACAAGTGATTAATTGGTGGGTTGTCATTAAACACCAAAACTTGAATCTATTTAATGCCTTGATACACTTCCGACTATATAAGATCCACAGGAGGAAGTTAATCCATGTCACGAACCCAAACTCTGTGCCACACAAGAAAGACCAAGGGACACAACATCTTGCAACAAAAGTGTAAAATATGTGTATTTGAATAAAGGTCAGATGTTTCAAACTTGGTTTACTCGATTTGAGCTATCCAAAGGTAGAGATCATCCTCATATCAACTCAAATTAAAAATTAAAAAAATAGGAAGATACAATCATTTTGCTCTGCGTGAGCGAATAGTAATGGTGGACGAGAAGCCAAAAAGCCTTCATTTATTGTAATTCACCATAAAAGAAAATGACAAAGCATAATTACAATTCACCAAAGTATTCAAAAGTGAGTGGAGATTGAACCTTGTGTAGAATGAGCTTTGTGTGAAGGAATTTTTTTTGAACACCTATAAATTAGAGTCTTGTGCTCTTGCTAGTTATAGTGTTAAATTATTGTTCTAGAATTGATATATGTTTTAAACTTGTGTAGTTAGCATTGATTGCATCCTTTTTAATTGAAAATTTCCCTAGCATTTTTTGCACTGAATTTGAAACCCTAGTCCCACTATAAGAAACTATAGTTTCCATGATTGATGCTAAAATATTGCCCCCAAAAGCTCAAGCTTTCAATTCTAGCCTCAAAAGAGCCCTTCATGAAGACTTGTTGGCTTAAGTTCCTAGTTCAATAATGGATTTTTTTTTTGAAAACTAATGTTGCAAGACCTAGGGATAGAAAAGGGTATTATCAATAAAAAAAATTCAATCAGAGATGTTGATATGAAGGTTGTTGGTTGGGATTTATTCAAATATTGGTATGGAAAATGAAATGCCAAAGTTTCAAGTTGTAATGGTTGGAACTAAAACCTAGGGAAGTTGGAAGTTCCAAATGTATACTTGGATGTAGAATGATGCAATACAGGGTGGTTAATACTCACAATCAGACTTCAACAAGACATCGACCCTCAAATCACAAATCACCCTATTTTCCAAAACCACTCACAAGAGGCTTCTAGCCTTCAAAATTAAACAAATGGAGTTATCTTTTAGAGAATGTCGTACAATGGCCAACCAAAGATCAAATAATCTTTAATACGGATCCTAAAACAAAATCCCAAAAGCTCACACCAAGTTTCTTTGCACCATCATTAAGGTCCAATAGACAGCTATGCCAAAAGGCTACTAAATTAGCCCAAATTAACAAAGGAAGTCCCTCACCAACACCCTTCACTCAAACACATTAAATAGTCTTTAGTCATGTGTTAAAACATAAAAATATCCAATTTTTTTGCCACTCCAAGGTTTCCATGCCACTGATCTTGCAAACCCTCATTCTTAATGCAAATACCAAGGGATTTATAGAAATTCCCATCTTTTGGGCCCCTAAAACCAATCTAATGCTTCAAACACCCCACAAATAGCCTGAACACACTCAATAAACCTTCACATAGACCATTCCATCAAATATTCATCAAAACCATGCTTTAGTTACTTAATTTCTCATAAAATTGACTTTGCCCAACCCTGGGGTATCGCTTCCCAAGCACCAAAAAAATCTATTATGACTCCAAACATATATAGACACCTAAGCTAACATGATACAAGCCATTCCTTTGAGAAACAAGTCACCACAGTAGGAGGAATTGCTTCAACATCAAATAAATTCCAAAATTAGACCTTGCTGGCATGTACAAGCAGATCAAGAAATTTAGAGATTCCTTTCACAAAAACTAACAAGGGGCTCTCAAAACATGATTGGAATTACAATTTAAAACATATCAATACATCATACCATAAGTTTCAGATCAATGTGGACTTGTATGGGCCCGTACACAACAGGAAAAGAGCAAAAAAACCTCAAAAAAATTGATGAAACTGTTTGAATGCTTATTGGAATTCTTCCCAAATGTGTTCAACAACCTGAATTCGAGCCTTATGAGGCCTTTCTATACATTTTAAAATCCAAACAACCTTTCCCCAATGTCTATAATTGATTTTTAAATTCTTAACCCCTTAACATTCCCTAATCTACTTTTTGACAACATTTCTTGTTATTGACAACATTATATTTTTTTCAATTTTTGATAATTGAACCCCAATAACTCCTAAAGCCCCTAAATACATTTTAAATGGTATTTTAGACCTTATTTGACATTAATAAAATTTTAACATTCCCATACTAACCTAGACTCACTCTATGATCCCCTTGATTCACCTTATTACATTTCACCAAATCACATTTTGCAATAAGGGTGTAGGTGCTCCTGCACCATACAACCCCACTAGAAAATAACTCATGCCTCATGAGTTGAGGTTGATACCAACTTTCCCAAGCTTCACTTAGATACCTTTGGTTCATAAAATCTTTCCATTGTTCCATTCTTTGTCCTTCATACTTCCCTGCACTTTGAACTATACTTACACTTAGATAAGTCTTTATATTTATCCTCAGACCTGATGTTTGTTCTTTTCTTACTCCCTGATGAAAACCTGGTGCTATCCTTGTCCTCACACCTGCAAGCAAACAATCATTAGTATTCCATGGAACTGACTTTCCCTTGGTTCAATCCTCCTTGTCTTATCTGCACTGTCTCATTAACTTTCCCTATCATTTTCTTGTCAGACTTTCCAATCACTGTACCTGCAAGTTTCACTTGTTTTTCACCCTTATTCTCAACCACAGGACACTCTATGGTCCCTACCAACACACTCTCTTTCTTTTTCACTATCAAATCACTTTTTAACCCAATTTTTTCTCTCACACTTGTCCCTACATCTTCAATATTTGAAGAAACATTAGGATCTACCTCTTTGTCTTTGCTCACAACAATTAGAGGTTCTTTTCTTCCAGACATAATGAACTTTTCTTTACCCTTGACATCTACAAGTGGAGTTAACACAAAAGAACAACCATCTTTCACTATGGTGTAGGTATTCTCTCTACCATCATACATGGCTTGCCTATCATATTGCCAAGGTATACCTAGGAGTAGGTGACAACAATCCATAGGTAGGATATCACAAACAACACTATCACTATAACCCCCAATTTGGAAATCAACAACTGCTCTTTCATTCACTAACAAATATTGTTCATCACTTAACCATGACACTTTATAAGGAAATTCATGAGGAAATTTTTTCAAATTCAAATTACTCACCATCCCACTAGACACCATGTTTTCAATTGAGCTAGAATTAATGACAAATCTACATAAATTGTTCTTGCATTTACAAGTAGTCTTGAAGAGGCTATTTCTTTGCAATGGTTCTACCTCTTTTGTTTCCTTCAACACTATCTTTCTCATCATCAACATTTCCCCTATTTCAAGAGTAGCTCTTAAATTTTTTGAACTTGTGCTCTCACATTCCTCTTCTTGAACCAATTGTGCTCTCCTATCAATCCTCTTTTCACCACTTGATGAACTACCAACCCTCTTAGGACACTTCCATGAAGGATGACCAAATTCATTGCAAGTATAACATCTCCCTGCAAAAACATTAGAATCTCTTCCACCACTAAACCTTCCTCTACCTCTAAAACCACCTCTAACATCAATACCTTGTTCTTTACCTTTATTTGCTCCTTCTTGTTCTTCCAATGGCTACTTTGGTGTAGAAATTACTCCTCTTCCTCTTGCACTAGTACCACCTCTTTCGCTCACTAATTTCTCTTGTCTCCTCTTAAGTTTTTCCTCCACCCTGATTGCTAATTGAAAACACTCTTCAACAAATTTTGGGTTAGCAACAACAAGTTCATCTTGTATATTGAATCTCAAACCACCTAGATATGTAGCCACCTTTTCAGCCTCATCATCATCCCTTCTAGATCTTATGCTCAATTTGTAAAATTCATCAGTGTAAGACTTGACATCTAGATCTTTTTGTTTCAATCCTTGCAACTTTTTATACAATTGAACTTCATAATCTTTTGAAAGAAACTTACCCTTCAAATTTTGCACCATCATGTCCCATGAAGTGATCCTTTATTTGCCTTGTTTTCTCCTCTTTGCTTGCTCATAGTCCCACCATAGAAGAGCATGTCCCTTGAGCTTTGTTTTTGCCACCTTCACCATCTGTTCTTCTAAAATATCTTCACTCTCAAAATAATTATCCATAGCAACAATCCAATCAAGTAATTCCTCTTCATTTAAATTACCACCATAAACAGGAAGATCAAATTTTACCTTATGAAAATCACCTTTCACTGCTTTGAGAATATTCACCATTCTCTGATCTTCAAGGCTCATTTCTTCATCAACATCCTCATATTCTTCGTCATCTTCCTCTGTTTCACTTTCTTCATTTACTTCTCTCCTTTTCCTTGTCTCCAAGTTAGCAAGCCTTTCCAAAACTACATTATGAGATTCTATAAGCTTAGCATGCTTCTCTTTCAGATCTTGCAACTCCCTAGCAGCACCAACGTTCTTAGGAGGCATATTTTCAACCTTGACTCTTCACCTTCTTCAAACCTACAAAAACCAACCACACGAAATCTTTTTTGTGTGCTCTGATACCACTTTGATGGAATACAGGGTGGTTAATACTCACAATTAGACTCAAAATGATTAGACTTCAACAATAAATCAACCCTCAAATCACAAATCACTCTACTTTCCAAAACCACTCACAAGAGGCTTCTAGCCTTCAAAATTCAACAAATGGAGTTATCTTTTAGAGAAGGTCGTACAATGGTGAACCAAACATCAAATAAGCTTTAACACAGATCCTAAAACAAAATCCCAAAATATCACACCAAGTTTTTTTGCACCATCATTAAGATTCAATAGACTACTCTACCAAAAGGCTACTAAATTAGTCCAAATTAACAAAGGAAGTCCTTCAACAACACCTGACCTTCACTCAAACACATTAAATAGTCTTTAGTCATGTGTTAAAACATAAAAATATCCAATTTTTTTGCCACTCCAAGGTTTCCATGCCACTGATCTTGCAAACCCTCATTCTTAATGCAAATACCAAGGGATTTATAGAAATTCCCATCTTTTGGGCCCCTAAAACCAATCTAATGCTTCAAACACCCCACAAATAGCCTGAACACACTCAATAAACCTTCACATAGACCATTCCATCAAATATTCATCAAAACCATGCTTTAGTTACTTAATTTCTCATAAAATTGACTTTGCCCAACCCTGGGGTATCGCTTCCCAAGCACCAAAAAAATCTATTATGACTCCAAACATATATAGACACCTAAGCTAACATGATACAAGCCATTCCTTTGAGAAACAAGTCACCACAGTAGGAGGAATTGCTTCAACATCAAATAAATTCCAAAATTAGACCTTGCTGGCATGTACAAGCAGATCAAGAAATTTAGAGATTCCTTTCACAAAAACTAACAAGGGGCTCTCAAAACATGATTGGAATTACAATTTAAAACATATCAATACATCATACCATAAGTTTCAGATCAATGTGGACTTGTATGGGCCCGTACACAACAGGAAAAGAGCAAAAAAACCTCAAAAAAATTGATGAAACTGTTTGAATGCTTATTGGAATTCTTCCCAAATGTGTTCAACAACCTGAATTCGAGCCTTATGAGGCCTTTCTATACATTTTAAAATCCAAACAACCTTTCCCCAATGTCTATAATTGATTTTTAAATTCTTAACCCCTTAACATTCCCTAATCTACTTTTTGACAACATTTCTTGTTATTGACAACATTATATTTTTTTCAATTTTTGATAATTGAACTCCAATAACTCCTAAAGCCCCTAAATACATTTCAAATGGTATTTTAGACCTTATTGGATATGAATAAAATTTTAGCATTCCCATACTAACCTAGACTCACTCTATGATCCCCTTGATGTACCTTATTAC
>VDFB02085693.1:0-25549 GCA_007258455.2 Sequoia sempervirens
AAAAGGACGATTTGGATTTACTCAGAATGACATTCTCTAGAAAACCCATTTCTAAGATTTTTCACAAAAAAGATTCAAAAAAGCCTATCTTTTTCAAGAACAACATATTTTTTCAAAACACGGACGATCTAAGTCTCTTCAACACACCAGCACCTATAAAACCCATATTTTCAATTTTCCCAAACAAAAAAAAATTCGTAGATTCTATTTTTGAGGGTTTTTTGCATGTTCATGAACAATTAGTTATTTGAAAAAAGGATGATCTAGATCTACTCAGAAGACACAAAAATACACAACATGAGCTAGTCTTGCTCCAACTACCCCTGCTCCACCCACCCGGTCAACTGCATAACCTGCTCTACCGAATCGACTACTCAATGAACAACATCAACGTCAAATCTGAACGGGATCAGGATCGAGTGCTAAATCACATGGATCGGAAGAATCAATCGCCTTAGCTGCTGGACCCCGGGAAATGGAAGGGATGCTACTCTGCGGATGGACCCGTAACTGCTTCAACCGGATCCACTGCGATGTAGAGAGGGAGAGAGGCACTGATGGTTCAAGCTAAACCACTGGTTCCAGTGCTGGTGGATTCAGAACTGGAAGGTAAGCTCACTCAGCTCTGAGCTGGGATGCTCCTTCTGCCAGTACCGGGGGATCTACTAGGTAGTAAACTGGCTCTATTGCTCCAGGTACCTATGCCCCTCCAGGTGGTGCCCGGGCCCCCTCTACTGCTTGCACTTTTCAAAAAAACTATTTTTTTTAGGAACAACCTATTTTTTCAAAAAATGTACGATCTGGGTCTCTTTAGCTCTCGAGCATCTATAAAACCCATATTTTTGAATTTCCCAAAACAAATTGTTTCATAGATTCTATTTTTGAGGTGTTTTTGCATGTTGGTGAAAAATTAGTTTTTCGAAAAATGGACGATCTATGTTTACTCAGAATGACATTCTCTACAAAACCCATCTCTTAGGTTTTTCATAAAAAGATTAAATTTTTTTACCTATGTTCACTCCTACTTCTACTTTTCAAAAAAATCTATACTTGTGAAGAATAACTTATTTTTTCAAAAAATGGACAATTTGGGTTCATTTAGCACACAAGCAGCTGTAAAACCCATATTTTTTATTTTTCAAAAGAATATGTTTTGTAGATTCTATTTTTTAGGGGTTTTTGCATGTTGGTGAAATATTAGTCTTTTGAAAAAGGAACAATTCAGGTCTAGTCGAAATGAAATTCTCTACAAAACCCATTTATCCTAATTTTCATAAAAAAGATTCAAAAAAATTGCCTCTGTTACCACTATTGCTTCTTTTAAAAAAAATCTTTTTCAAGGAAAACTTGTTTTCTCAAAAAATGGATGATCCGTATACCTTTAGAACACGAGCGGTTTCCTAAATGTGGCTATATTTCAATGAAAAATGAAGGTTCACGAAAGGTTCTAGAAAATACACATACATAATGGAAAACTACAGTGCAATCCACAATCATAGTCACCAAAGTTGATCGATGGCCAAAGAAAACTCACACACGAATGGTTTCCTAAGTGCACTTATAACTCAACGAAAAATGAAGGCTTGCGAAAGTCGATAGAAAATACACATATAGAATGCACAACTACAGTGTAACCACAATCGTAGTCATCAAAGCTCATCGATGGCCAATGAAAAATCAAACACGAAGATTTTCCTAAATGCAGCTATAACTCAACAAAAAATGAAGGTTTGTGAAAGGCGATTAAAATATGCATACAAAATGCACAACTATAGTACAATCCACAATCGTAGTCACCAAAGTTGATTAATATACGCATTTAGGAAACCCCTCATGTTTGAGTTTTTGTGGGCCATCGTTCAACTTTGGTGACGACGATTGTGGATTGTATTGTAGTTATGCATTATGTACACATATTTTTAATCCCATTTCACGGACCTTCATTTTTTGTTGAGTTATAGCTGCGTTTAGGAAAATGTTCGTGTTTGACTTTTCATGGGCCATAGATCAAGTTTGGTGACTACAATTATAAATAAAACTGTAGTTGTGCATTCTATACGCGTATTTTCTATCACCTTTCATGAAATTCATTTTTTCATTAAGTTATACTTGAACTTAGGAAACCGCTCATGTTTGAGTTTTCATGGGCTATCAATCAAGTTTGGTGACTATGATTGCGGATTACACTGTAGTTGTCCATTCTATATGTACATTTTCTATCGCCTTTCACAAACATTCATTTTTTGTTAAGTTATAGCAGCATTAAGGAAACAAATCGAGCTTGAGTTTTCGTGGGCCATCGATCAAATTTGGATTACATTGTAGTTTTGCATGCTATACACATATTTTCTATTGCCTTTCGTGAACCTTCATTTTTTTTTTGAGTTATAGTTGCATTTAGGAAACCGCTCGTGTATGAGTTTTCGTGGGCCATCGATCAGCTTTCGTGAGTATGATTGTGGATTGCACTATAGTTCTAAATTCTATATGTGTATTTTCTATCACCTTTCATGAACCTTCAATTTTCATTGAGTTATATCTGTATTTAGGAAACCGCTCGTTTTTGAGTTTTTGTGGGCCATCAATTAACTTTGGTGACTATGATTGTGGGAGGCACTGTAGTTGTCCATTCTATATGCGTATTTACTATCTGCTTTCGTGAACCTTCATTTTTTGTTGAGTTGTAGCTGTATTGAGCAAATCGCTCATATTTTAGTTCTTGTGGGCCATCGATCAACTTTGGTGACTACAGTTATTGTTTACACAATAGTTGTGCATTCTATACGCGTATTTTCTATCGCCTTTCGTGAACATTCATTTTTTGTTGAGTTATAGCTGCATTTAGGAAACCGCTCATGTTTGACATTTTTTGGGCCATCAATCAACTTTGGTGACTACGATGGTGGATTGTACCTGCATTTTTAGTTGAGTTATAGCCGTATTGAGGAAATCGCTCGTGTTTAACTTTTTGTGGGCCATCGATCAACTTTGGTGACTACACTCATGGATTACACTGTAGTTGTGCATTCTATATGCATATTTTCTATTGCCCTTCAATAACTTTCATGTTTTGTTGGGTTATATAGCTGCATTTAGGAAACCGCTCATGTTTGAATTTTTTTGGGCCATCGATCAACTTTGCTAACTACGATGGTGGATTGTACTGTAGTTGTGCATTCTGGAAGCATATTTAGGAAAGCTCTCGTGTTTGAGTTTTCATGCGCCATCGATCAACTTTGGTGATTAAGATTGTGGATTGCACTGTAATTGTGAATTCTATGACATATTTTTTGTCACCTTTTGCAAACATTCTTTTTAAGTTGAGTTATAACCATATTTTGGAAACCACTTGTGTTTGAATTTTCGTGGGCCATCGATCAACTATTGTGACTATGATTGTGGATGGCTCTATAGTTGTCCATTCTATACGAGCATTTTCTATCACTTTTCACAAACCTTCATTTTTCACTGAGTTATAGCCGTATTTAGGAAACTACTCGTGTTCGAGTTTTCGTGGGTTGTCGATCAACTTTGGTTACTACGATTGTCCATTCCAATGTAGTTGTGAATTCTATACACGTATTTTCTATCCCCTTTTGCGAACCTGAATTTTTCATTGAGTTATAGCCGCATTTAGGAAACCACTCATGTTTGAGTTTTCATGGGGCATGGATCAACTTTGGTGACTATGATTGTGGATTGCACTATAGTTTTCCATTATGTAGGCATATTTTCTATCGCCTTTCGTGAAGTTTAATTTTTTTTTTACTTATAGCCGCTTTTAGGAAACCACTCGTGTTTGAGTTTTTTGTGGGCCATCAATCGACTTTGGTGACTAAGCTTGTGTATTGCACTGTAGTGGTGCATTCTATATGCGTATTTTCCATTCCCTTTCATGAACCTTTAGTTTTTATTGAGTTATAGCCACATTTAGGAAAACGCTCATGTTTGAGTTTTCATGGGCCATCGATCAACTTTAATCACTACAATTGTGGATTGCACTATAGCTATCAATTCTTTACGCGTGTTTTCTAACGCCTGTCATGAACCTTCATTTTTTGGTAAATTATAGCCGCATTTAGGAAATCACTCGTGTTTGAGTTTTCGTGGGCGATCTATCAAGTTTTGTGACTACGATTATCCATTGCACAGTAGTTGTGTATTCTGAACGTTAACTTTCTATCACCTTCCGCAAACCTTAATTCTTTGTTGAGTTATAGTCACATTTAGGAAATTGATCGTGTTTGAGTTTTTGTGGGTCATCAATCAACTTTGGTGACTACGATTGTGGATTATAGTATAGTTGTATTACGTACGCATATTTTTAATCTACTTTCCTAAACCTTCATTTTTTTTTGAGTTACAGCCGCATTAGGAAAACGTTCGTGTTTAAGTTTTTTTGGGCCATTGATCAACTTTGGTGACTACGATTCTGGAGTACACTATAGTTGTGCATTCTATACACGTATTATCTATAGCCTTTCACGAACCTTCTTTTTTTGTTGAGTTATATCCACATTTGGGAAACAACTCATGTTTGAGTTTTCATGGGACATCGATCAACTTTGGTGACTACCATTGTGGATTGCACTATAGATGTCCATTTTTTACATGTATTTTCTATTTCCTTTCTCGAACCTTCACTTTTCATTGAGTTATCGTGGGTCATCGATTAGCTTTAGTAACTATGATTGTGGATTACATTGTAGTTGTGGATTCTATAAGCACATTTTCTATCATAATAGTCGATTGCACTATATTTTTCCATTCTCTACCTGTATTTTTTTCGCTTTTAGAGAATCTTCATTTTTTGTTCAGTTATAGCCGCATTTAGTAAACCGCTCAAGTTTGAGATTTTGTGGGCCATCCATCAACTTTAATGACTACACTTGTGGTTTACACAGTAGATGTGCATTCTATATGTGAATTTTCTATCGCCTTACATGAACCTTCACTTTTTTTTGGGTTGCACCCACATTTAGGAAAATGCTCGTGTTTGAGTTTTTCGTAGGCCACCGATCAAATTTGATAAACTTTAAGGACTACGATTTTTTATTACACCATAATTGTGCATTCTATACACATTTTTTCTAGTGCTTTTCATGAACCTTCATTTTTTAATTGAGTTATAGCCTCATCCAGGAAAATGCTTAGGTCTGAGTTTTTGTGGGCTTGATCAAATTTGGTCACTACGATTGTGGATTGTATTATAGTTGTGCATTCTATACACATATTTTTAATCACCTTTCATGAACCTTCATTTTTTATTGAGTTATAGCTGCATTTAGGAAAACATTCTTGTTTTAGTTTTCACCGGCCATCAATCAACTTTTGTGACAATGATTGTGGATTACACTGTAGTTGTGCGTTCAATACGCGTGTGTTCTATAACCTTTCGCGAACCTTAATTTTTTGTTGACTTATAGCCGCCCTTAACAAATCGCTCGTGTTTAAGTGTTCATGGCCATTGATCAAGTTTGGTGACTACGATTTTCGATTGAACTATAGTTGTGCATTCTGTACACATATTTTTAATCGCCTTTCATGAACGTTCATTTTTTGTTGAGTCATTGCCGCATTTAGGAAAATGCTCATTTTAAATTTTTGTCGGCGTAACTCAACAAAAAATTAAGGTTCATGAAAGGCGATAGAAAATACGGGCACATAATAGAGAACTATAATGTAACCCACAATCATAGTCATCAGAATTGATCAATGGGCCACGAAAAACCCAAACACGAGAGATAGTTGCATTTAGGAAAATGCTCGTCTTTGAATTTTTATGGACCATCGAACAAAATTGGTTACTATGATTGTGGATTGCACTGTAGTTGTCCGTTCTATATGCGTATTTTCTATCACCTTTCGTGAACCTTCATTTTTTGTTTAGTTATAGCCGCATTTAAGAAAGCGCTCGTGTTTCAGTTTCCATGGGCCATCGATCAACTTTGGTCACTACGATTGTGGATTGCGCTATAGTTTCCATTTTGCACTCGTAGTTTCTATCAACTTTTGTGAATCTTCATTTTTTGTTGGGTTATAGCCGTATTTAGGAAACTGCTTGAGTTTGAATTTTCTTGGGTCATCGATCAACTTAGGTGACTACGCTTATACATTACATTGTAGTTGTGTATTCTATACGTGTATTTTCCATCGACTTTCATGAACCTTTAGTTTTTGTTAAGTTATAGCCTCAATTAGGAAACTGCTCATGTTTGTGTTTTTGTGTGCCACTGGTCAACTTTGGTGACTACAATTGTGGATTGTATTGTAGTTGTGCATTATGTACGCATATTTTTAATCGCCTTTCATGAACCTTCAATTATTATTTAGTTATAGCTGCATTGAGGAAAACACTCGTGTTTGCATTTTCGTGGGCCATCGATCAACTTTGGTGACTACAATTATGGATTACACTATATTTGTGCATTTTATATATGTATTTTCTACCGCCTTTCACAAACCTTCATTTTTCGTTGAGTTATAGCTGAACTTTGGAAACTGCTGGTGTTTGAGATTTTGTCGGTGATCGATCAACTTTAGTGACTATGATTGTGGATTGCACTGTAGTTGTCCATATCTATACGTGTATATTCTATTGCCTTTAGAAAACCTTCATTTTTTGTTGAGTTATAGCCACATTTAGGAAACCGCTCAAGTGTGAGTTTTGGTGGGCCATCGATAAATTTTAGTGACTACGCTTGTGGATTACACTGTAGTTTTGCATTCTATACGTGTATTTTCTACTGACTTTCACAAACCTTCCATTTTTGTTGAGGTATAGCCGCATTTAGGAAACCACTCATGTTTGAGTTTTTGTGGGGCATCAATCAACTTTGGTGACTACGATTGTGGATTGTAGTGTAGTTGTGCATTCTGTACACATATTTTTCTTCCCCTTTCACAAACCTTTATTTTTTTTAGTTAAAGCCACATTTAGGAAATCTCTCGTGTTTGAGTTTTCATAGGCTATCGATCAACTTTGGTGACTACGATTGTGGATTGTACTATAGTTGTCCATTTTGTACGCGTATTTTCTATCACCTTTCATGACCCTTCATTTTTTGTTGAGTTATAGCTGCATTTAGGAAGCCACTCATGTTTGAGTTTTCGTGGGTCATCGATCAACTTTGGTGACTACGATTGTGGATTGCACTTTAATTGTGCATTATGAATGCTAACTTTCTATGACATTTCGCGAATCTTCATTTTTTGTTGAGTTACATCCGCATTTAGGAAACCGCTCATGTTTGAATTCTTGTGCGCCATCAATCAACTTTGGTGACAATGATTGTGATTCGTATTATAGTTTTGCATTTTTTACGCATATTTTTAATCTCCTTTCACTAACCTTGATTTTTTCCTGAGTTATAGCCACATTTAGGAAAGTGCTTGTGTTTGGTGATTATGATTGTGGATTACACTATAGTTGTGCATTCTATATGCATATTTTCTATCACCTTTCATGAACCTTCATTTCTTATTGAGTTATAGCTGCACTTTGGAAACCACTCGTGTTTTAGTTATGCATATTTTGTATCGCCTTTTGAGATCCCTTGTTTTTTCTTGAATTATAGCCGTAGTGAGGAAGCTTGTGTTTGAGTTTTTGTGGGCCATCGATCAACTTTGGTGACTATGATTATGGATTGCACTGTAGTTGTCAATTTTATAAGCGTATTTTCTATTCTCCTTTCACAAACCTTCATTTTTCATTGAGTTATAGCTGCATTTAGGAACTTAATCGTGTTTGAGTTTTCCTTGGCCATCGATCCACTTTGGTTACAAGGATTCTTGATTACACTATAGTTGTGAATTTTATATGCGTATTTTCTATGGCCTTTCGCAAACCTTGATTTTTTCTTGAGTTATAGCTGCAATTAGGAAACTACTCGTGTTTGAGTTTTTATGTGATATCAATCAACTTTAGTGACTATGATTGTGGATTGCATTATATTTATGCATTATGAATACTAATTTTCTATCGCCTTTCACGACCCTTCATTTATTGTTGAGGTATAGCTGCATTTAGGAAACTGCTCGTGTTTGAGTTTTTTTGGGCCATCGATACTCTTTGGTGACTACGCTTGTGGATTACACTATAGTTATGCATTCTAGACGTGTATTTTCTATCGCCTTTCGCGAACCTTCATTTTGTGTTGAATTATAGCCGCATTTAGGAAACCGTTCATGTTTGAGTTTTTGTGGACCATAGATCAACTTTAGTGAATACAATTGTGGATTGTACTGTTCTTGAACATTTTGTATCGATATATTTAATTTCCTTTCACGAACCTTAATTTTTTTTTCAGTTATAGCCGCATTTACGAAAACGGTCTTGTTTGAGTTTTCGTGGGCCATCGATCAAATTTGGTGACAACGATTGTGGATTACACTGTAGTTGTGCATTCTATACGCGTATTTTCTATCACCATTCGCAAACCTTCATTTTTCGTTGAGTTATAGCCGCACTAATGAAATCAGTCATGTTTGAGTTTTCTTTGGCCATCGATAAACTTTAGTGAATAAGATTGTGAATTGCACCATAGTTGTCCATTATGTATACGTATTTTCAATCGCCTTTCGCGAACCTTCATTTTTTGTTTATTTATAGCTGAATTTAGGAAACCAGTCAAGTTTAAGTTTTCGTGTGCCATCGATCAACTTTGGTGACTACGCTTGTTGATTGCAATATAGGGTTGCATTCTATACAAGTATTTTATATCACCTTTCGTAAACCTTCATTTTTTGTTGAGTTATAGCCGCATTTAGGAAAACGCTCTTGTTTGAGTTTTTGTGGGCCATCGATCAAATTTGGTGACAACGATATTGGATTACACTATAGTTGTCCATTCTATACACATATTTTCTATTACCTTTCACAAACATTTATTTTTCATTGAGTTATAGCCGCAGTAATGAAATCGCTTGTGTTTGAGTTTTCTTTGGCCATCGATAAACTTTAGTGACTAAGATTATGAATTGCACCGTAGTTGTCCATTATGTATACATATTTTCTATTACCTTTCGCGAACATTCATTTTTTGTTGAGTTATAGCCGCATTTAGGAAAACTACTAAAATTTAAGTTTTTGCATGCCATCGATCAAATTTAGTGACTATGCTTGTTGATTGCACTATAGGGTTCCATTCTATATGAGTATGTTCTGTCGGCTTTCACAAACCTTCATTTTTTGTTGAGTTATAGCTGCATTTAGGAAACTGCTCATGTTTGAGTTTTTATGGGCCACCGATCAACTTTGGTGACTATGATTGTGGATTGCACTATAGTTGTCCATTCTGTAGTCGTATTTTCTATCGCCTTTTGTGAAGCTTCATTTTTTTAGAGTTATAGCTGCATTTAGCAAACCGCTCGAGTTTGAGATTTCTTGGGCCATTAATCAACTTTGGTGACTACGGTTGTGGATTAAACTATAGTTGTGCATTTCATCAACATATTTTCTATCATCTTTCGTGAATCTTCATTTTTTCTTGAGTTATTTATAGCCACATTTAGGAAACCGCTCATGTTTGAGTTTTTTTTGGGCCATCGATCAATTTTGGTGAGTACGACTGTGGACTACATTGTAGTTGTGCATTCTATATGCGTATTTTCTGTTGACTTTCGTGAACCTTGATTTTTTGTTGAGTTATAACTACACTTAGGAAACCACTCATGTTTGAGTTTTCATTGGCCATTGATCAACTTTGGTGACAAAAATTCTATATTGTGTAACGCCCACCGTGCAAACCCCACAGAACACACACAATGCGAATAATTTTTTTTTAAAAACAATTAAATTAAACATGTAATAACACTTAACCATAATCACATAGCACATTACATAACATTAACACACTTAGTTCTCTGGGGCACGCGAGGTTACATCGCAACAATTGAACGGAATAAAAATAAAGATTACAACAATATCATTTATAATGATAACCAAGGATAAGGATACATCCAATAACCATGATGCGAGAAGAATAAACATTGCATAATTACATCCATGATACATCTCTTAATAGAGTTACAATTGATCCTAACTATTACATCATTGTTATAATATTACATTACAATTTTTGATATAAGAATTACAATAAATTCCCAAACATGTGGGATGATACAATTACAATGAAATCTGAAATACAAGGTGAATACTGGTACAACTCCAACTGTGGGAATGCTGAGAAGCCAAGATGCTGATGGGGAACCCAACGGGTGCGGAGCACGTTCCACCCAACCATGTGAATTACAAGAAACTCACCCCCCGTGCTCAGAGGTGACGAGGAAGTGAACCCGACCATGAATGCCAAACTGACTCAACAACATCATGACACAAAACAAGTACAACTCAAAGCATGCAATGAACAACCCTCAACGTTCACAAATCACATAACAAGTTAAAACTAAGAAACTCATCACAATAACATGAAGTACCACCAATTAGCAATCATGAAACAAATTCACAAGAGTCAAATGCATCATAAAGATACAATATCCAGAGGAACTGAAAAAACATCCAAAATACATTTCCAAATAAATCTGAAACATTAAAAAGAACATGGTTCCATAATAAATCTAAAACAACCATTCAATACACAATTCCATAGGCAACAAGAAACAAGTCAAACAGTGTCAAGTGGGGAGGGTCATCGCATAGCTCTCATGGGATCCCCTGGAACTTCCTCCAACTGAGGCGCCGACACCCATCTATTGATTCCCTAGCCCTCGAAAATAACATAAAGATACAATATCCAGAGGAACTACAACCAAGCACAAGGGTGTCAAGTGGAGAGTGTCATCGTATAGCTCACATGGGATTCTCCTGGCCCTTCCTCTAACTGAGGCGTCGGCACCCATCTATGGATCTCCTGGCCCTTCCTCCTAACTGAGGCGCCGGCACCATAGGGTAGCTAATGCGGAACCAATAATCTCTCATGAAGACGAGGATTATGGCTTTGCCGACCATGGCCTTCTCAGTCTATCACTAGTCTATGGTAGCCCTAATGCATAGCCGAGAATCCAATGTTTTATTATCTTGTGTTTTTAACTACCCAACCCAAATTCTATTGTTTAGGTTATCACTTGTTTACTACTCTTTCGTGGGTTATCCTGAGCCCTTCCTCATCCTGAGGCGCCGGCGCCCATGAAGAGCCACTCTCCTATGACCCCTAACATATCTCAAAATAGGCAAGGGTTGAACTAAACATATAAAGCATAATACTCAAAACAAGCTCATGCGAGGCATTAACCCTCTCGCGATATCTCATAACCAAAAGTCTTAACCAACTGTTCAACCCTTCCTAACATAAATCATTAAGTATCAACTCCCAAAGTTTAATCAAGATGAAGAAACATACAATAACAATTTCACTATCATATATAATTTATTTCATTTAATAACCCATAAAGTTACAACTTTACAATTTTCACAAATACAACCCACTCAATAAATTCTAACCTTACAAACTATCCAAATTAATAGATACAATTTATCTAAACTTACAAACTATCTAAATTATTAAATACAATTTATTACAAGTACATACTATATACATTCAAATATATATATACACACATAAAAGATAAATCTATTAACATTTTTTTTTCCTTTTAATATTTCTCAAATTTTACAAATAAACAAAAATAAATATAATTATACTCAAGCTGTGAGTACACACACACACACACAAACTATATATATATATATAACATTTAACAGATATATAAAAAATTATTATTAAATTTATATAAAAACAAATATTTAAAAATATATTAATAAACATATACTTATTTAAAATAACAGTCAGATTTTAATATATAAAAATAAAAATTTTAAAAAAGAAAACAAGTGCCAAAGGACCACTGGCGCCAATCGTACGGACTGCGCGCGGCAGTCCGTATGACTACTGCGCGCAGCAGTCCTACGGACTGTTGCGCCAGCAGTCCACGGACTGCTACGGCAGTCCGTGGCCTGGCACTGGGCAGGGGAGGGGGGTATGGCCCTGCGCCGTCCCTCTCCTCTCCCCATACTCTTACATTTTTATTTTTTATTTTTATTTTTTATTAATTTTATTTTATTTTAAGTTTATATCAATGAACTAAAATTCCATCCTTTTTGCAGGTACGGACGCCGACGAAATCAAGAACAACAAAATTTTAACTATTTTAAACACAGACTTTTAATTTAAGATCGATAATATAAGTGTATATGTAAAATGTATATATATATATATATATATGTAAAATATATGTATATATATATATAGAGAAATATTTTTCTTTTCTGTGTAAATACAGAAAATTATACATTTAAGATAACTTAATATATCTGCTTATAGCATATTTCAAACCTATTAAAATAAAAGGATTGGCCTTTTTCCACAGTAAGAACAAAGAGAAATTGGGCATATTTAAACAAAATTGACATAATTTCTTTCTATTTGTTTGCAATAGAAATAATTTCAAATTTCAAAAAGAATTTTCTTTCAAGAGGGCCTATTTATTTATTTAATTCTCTTTTCTCAGATAAATTATTTTTATCTAATTCTCAAAAATATTTTCTTTTAAAAGTAAAGATTGATTCAAAACACATTTCTATTCTTTTGCAGATTCAAAAACAATTAAGAGGAAAGAGGGTGGAACCTGTAGTCCTACGCTCTCGAAAATCCGATGTTGACTGCCTGAATCCGCTGACCTCAAAGAGCTCCTTGTTCGTGCTTTCAAATCTCCTCTACCGAATTCCGCCCTCGAACTTGGATCTGATTCTTTGTTCAGAACTCTCCAGGAAAACACTAATAACAGATTGATACTCCCTTTCTAAAACCCTCCTCAAAAATCTAACCAAGATCGAAAAATCTCCTTTTCAAGATTCAAAATTACATAACCCAAATACTTGTGCAACTTCTGTATCCCTCATTCTCTGTGTGTGTAAAAACTTACAAAATACATAATTAAATAAAAGCTATTGTCCATTTCTTCCAAAAACTCTAAAAATCAAAAATAAAAGAAAACAATTCTTTAAAAGCCAGCTTGTTTTACTCTGATCTGTATTCTTATTCGTTCTCCCAACTTTTTCATTCTTTTATTTGTTTTATTGTTTTAATTTCTATTTTTGCAACTTTACTTGCACATCACATTACTTATTTAATTTAAATAAATTATTCTAATAATTATCCTCCACAAGACAATTAATTAAAATAATAAAACACAATTTAATATTTTAATTATCATATAATAAAACACATGACCCTATAAAATTAAATAACACATTTAAATATTTTTATACAAATAAATCAACAGTAAAATAAACAATTATTTCCATCATCAAAATCGAATACACCACAACATATAAAGTACCAACATTAATCAAAATACGACATAATACAAAACACAACCCACAAATGACGACAATTACAAAAATGAACAATACCAATCAAACGAGACGACCTGACATCATGGGACGAGATGACTTCATTGTCACCTCTGTTTTAACATTTAATCGTTTGGCTATTGGTGCTTGCCCTATCCTGCCAAAGCAGGTGGAATCGAGACTCGTACCTGCAAATCCTGCATACAAACGAAGTTGTGTACATGTGCATACATATATATAAAATCAAAGCATTAAATTAAAGTACTGCATTGTGAGAAGGAATCGCAACATAACAGGGCACTCGCGAATGAGTGATGCCATATTGTCCTTCATCACAGCTATTCTAACAATTATAATCTAACTGATAAATCAATATTTCCAACTAACAATCATCTCATAACATATCTAAATAAATCACTGCATCATAATATAATTATGAAAATCAACTAACATTACCAACCACAATGTCATATGAAATGATCATGTCTACTAATGGAATAACAACATCATCAAAAGTCTAACTATCCAACTCACACAATAACAGTACCATCATAGTATCAAGGTATCAAACGAACACATAGAAAAATAATAATAAATCCAAACAGTAAGAGGAGGGGTATTACATCCTCCCCCTCATAAAATCGGCTTACTCCTGGAAGCCGGTAAACAAGAGGAAATAAGATTCCCTAATACAAGAGGCATCCTCACACACCAAGATGGTGAACTAATCACCATTAGAAACTAGAATCAAGCTCACACATAAGAGTAACAAATAATAATAAAAGTATTAGTAACATGGGGGTATTACATCCTCCCCCCCAAGGATATGGCTTACTCCAGGAAGCCATTAAATAGATAAGAGTAAGCATGCTACAACCACGAGAACACGCACAAACCACACTCATAACTCACATCACTGGAAACCACATCACACAATGACACAAGGGTTCATAGTGCATCCTTGATAGGAAGGATATCGGTGCATTGCGCACTACATCGAGGGTCCTATCCTTTCCCATCAATTTCCTGCACTATTGCCTTGAGACCGGCTAACGGAAGAAACTTAGGTTCACAACAAACATAACAAAAAAATTTGAAACTCTATACTCTAGGGACTAAACGCAAGGTTACATAGTGAGCACACATAGTGCCCAGTGTATGAACCTATGCTCTGATACCAAGTTGTAACGCCCACCGTGCAAACCCCAGAGAACACACACAATGCGAATAATTTTTTTTTTGAAACAATTAAATTAAACATGTAATAACACTTAACCATAATCACATAGCACATTACATAACATTAACACACTTAGTTCTCTGAGGCACACGAGGTTACATCGCAACAACTGAACGGAATAAAAATAAAGATTACAACAATATCATTTATAATGATAACCAAGGATAAGGATACATCCAATAACCATGATGCGAGAATAATAAACATCGCATAATTACATCCATGATACATCTCTTAATAGAGTTACAATTGATCCTAACTATTACATCATTGTTATAATATTACATTACAATTTTGATATAAGAATTACAATAAATTCAAACATGTGGGATGATACAATTAGAATGAAATCTAAAATACAAGGTGAATAATGGTATAACTCCAACTGGAATGGAGAAGCCAAGATGCTGATGGGGAACCCAACGGGTGCGGAGCACGTTCCACCCAACCATGTGAATTACAAGAAACTCACCCCCCGTGCTCAGAGGTGACGAGGAAGTGAACCCGACCATGAATGCCAAACCGACTCAACAACATCATGACACAAAACAAGTACAACTCAAAGCATGCAATGAACAACCCTCAACGTTCACAAATCACATAACAAGTTAAAACTAAGAAACTCATCACAATAACATGAAGTACCACCAATTAGCAATCATGAAACAAATTCACAAGAGTCAAAAGCATCATAAAGATACAATATCCAGAGGAACTGAAACAACATCCAAAATACATTTCCAAATAAATCTGAAACATTAAAAAGAACATGGTTCCATAATAAATCTAAAACAACCATTCAATACACAATTCCATAGGCAACAAGAAACAAGTCAAACGGTGTCAAGTGGGGAGGGTCATCGCACAGCTCTCATGGGATCCCCTGGCACTTCCTCCAACTGAGGCACCGACACCCATCTATGGATTCCCTAGCCCTCAAAAATAACATAAAGATACAATATCCAGAGGCAACTACAACCAAGCACAAGGGTGTCAAGTGGAGAGTGTCATCGCATAGCTCTCATGGGATTCTCCTGGCCCTTCCTCTAACTGAGGCGCCGGCACCCATCTATGGATCTCCTGGCCCTTCCTCCTAACTGAGGCACCGGCACCATAGGGTAGCTAATGCGGAACCAATAATCTCTCATGAAGACGAGATTATGGCTTTGCCAACCACGGCCTTCTCAGTCTATCACTAGTCTATGGTAGCCCTAATGCATAGCCGAGGAATCCAATGTTTTATTATCTTGTGTTTTTTAACTACCCAACCCCTTAAATTCTATTGTTTAGGTTATCACTTGTTTAACTACTCTTTCGTGGGTTATCCTGAGCCCTTCCTCATCCTGAGGCGCCGGCACCCACGAAGAGCCACTCTCCTTATGACCCCTAACATAAATCAAAACTAGGCAAGGGTTGAACTAAAACATATAAAGCTTAGTACTCAAAAAACAAGATCATGCGAGGCATTAACCTTCTCGCTATAACCCACAACCAAAAGTCTTAACAAACTGTTCAACCCTTCCTAACATAAATCATTAAGTATCAACTCCCAAAGTTTAATCAAGATGAAGAGAACATTAAAATTAAGCAAGCCTCTGGAAAAAGGTTACTAAATCAACAACGGGTTCCCACATCGAAGAGTAAAGTTTACAACAATTAGATGGCAACGATAACCCAATCACGTAATTTCATAACTTAAGGTAAACGATTAACTCAATTACACAACACTCTAATTCTGAATCAATATGAAGAACACAACAAGTTAATAATCCTATGCCAAAATATTTAATTCTTAACAAAGTACATCCGATAAATATCTAAAAATACATTAAAACCTCCGACCAAGGAAACTCGAGAAACCATTGGAATTAAAACATACAATAACAATTTCACTATCATATATAATTTATTTCATTTAATAACCCATAAAGTTACAACTTTACAATTTTCACAAATACAACCCACTCAATAAATTCTAACCTTACAAACTATCTAAATTAATAGATACAATTTATCTAAACTTACAAACTATCTAAATTATTAAATACAATTTATTACAAGTACATACTATATACATTCAGATATATATATACACACATAAAAGATAAATCTATTAACATTTTTTTTTCCTTTTTAATAATTCTCAAATTTTACAAATAAACAAAAATAAATATAATTATACTCAAGCTGTGAGTATACACACACACACACTAACTATATATATATATATAACGTTTAACAGATATATAAAAATTTATTATTAAATTTATATAAAAACAAATATTTAAAAATATATTAATAAACATATACTTATTTAAAATAACTGTCAGATTTTAATATATAAAAATAAAATAAAATTAAAAAATAAAAATTTAAAAAAAGAAAACAAGTGCCAAAGGACCACTGGCGCCAGTCCTACGGACTGCGTACTACAGTCCGTATGACTGCTGCGCGCAGCAGTCTGTGGCCTTGCGCCGGGCAGGGGATGGGGGTACGGCCCTGCACCGTCCCTCTCCTCTCCCCATACTCTTACATTTTTTTTTTTAATTTTTTTTATTAATTTTATTTTATTTTAAGTTTATATCAATGAACTAAAATTCTGTCCTTTTTGCAGGTACGGACGCCGACGAAATCAAGAACAACAAAATTTCAACTATTTTAAACACAGACTTTTAATTTAAGATTGATAATATAAGTGTATATGTAAAATGTATATATATATATATATATATGTAATATATATATATATATATATATATAGAGAAATATTTTTCTTTTCTGTGTAAATACAGAAAATTATACATTTAAGATAACATAATATATCTGCTTATAGCATATTTCAAACCTATTAAAATAAAAGGATTGGCCTTTTTCCACAGTAAGAACAAAGAGAAATTGGGCATATTCAAACGAAATTGACATAATTTCTTTCTATTTGTTTGCAATAGAAATAATTTCAAATTTCAAAAAGAATTTTCTTTCAAGAGGGCCTATTTATTTATTTAATTCTCTTTTCTCAGATAAATTATTTTTATCTAATTCTCAAAAAGATTTTCTTTTAAAAGTAAAGATTGATTCAAAACACATTTCTATTCTTTTGCAGATTCAAAAATAATTAAGAGGAAAGAGGGTGGAACCTGTAGTCCTACGCTCTCGAAAATCCGATGTTGACTGCCTGAATCCGCTGACCTCAAAGAGCTCCTTGTTCGTGCTTTCAAATCTCCTCTACCGAATTCCGCCCTTGAACTTGGATCCGATTCTTTGTTCAGAACTCTCCAGGAAAACACCAATAACACATTGATACTCCCTTTCTAAAACCCTCCTCAAAAATCTAACCAAGATCGAAAAATCTCCTTTTCAAGATTCAAAATTACATAACCCAAATACTTGTGCAACTTCTGTATCCCTCATTCTCTGTGTGTGTAAAAACTTACAAAATACATAATTAAATAAAAGCTATTGTCCATTTCTTCCAAAAACTCTAAAAATTAAAAATAAAAGAAAACAATTCTTTAAAAGCCAACTTTTTTTACTCTGACCTGTATTCTTATTCGTTCTCCCAACTTTTTCATTCTTTTATTTGTTTTATTGTTTTAATTTCTATTTTTGCAACTTTACTTGCACATCACATTACTTATTTAATTTAAATAAATTATTCTAATAATTATCCTCCACAAGACAATTAATTAAAATAATAAAACACAATTTAATATTTTAATTATCATATAATAAAACACATGACCCTATAAAATTAAATAACACATTTAAATATTTTCATACAAATAAATCAACATTAAAATAAACAATTATTTCCATCATCAAAATTGAATACACCACAACATATAAAGTACCAACATTAATCAAAATACGACATAATACAAAACACAACCCACAAATGACGACAATTACAAAAATGAACAATACCAATCAAACGAGACGACCTGACATCATGGGACGGAATGACTTCATTGTCACCTCTATTTCAACATTTAACCGTTGGGCTATTGGTGCTCGCCCTGTCCTGCCGAAGCAGGTGGAATCGAGACTCGTACCTGCAAATCCTGCATACAAACGAAGTTGTGTACATGTGCATACATATATATACATCGAAGCATTAAATTAAAGTACTGCATTGTGAGAAGGAATCGCAACATAACAGGGCACTCGCGAACGAGTGATGCCATATTGTCCTTCATCACAGCTATTCTAACAATTATCATCTAACTGATAAATCAATATTTCCAACTAACAATCATCTCATAACATATCTAAATAAATCACTGCATCATAATATAATTCTGAAAATCAACTAACATTACCAACCACAATGTCATATGAAATGATCATGTCTACTAATGGAATAACAACATCATCAAAAGTCTAACTATCCAACTCACACAATAACAGTACCATCATAGTATCAAGGTATCAAACGAACACATAGAAAAATAATAATAAATCCAAACAGTAAGAGGAGGGGTATTACATCCTCCCCCTCATAAAATCAGCTTACTCCTGGAAGCCTGTAAACAAGAGGAAATAAGATTCCCTAATACAGGAGGCATCCTCACACACCAAGATGGTGAACTAATCACCATTAGAAACTAGAATCAAGCTCACACATAAGAGTAACAAATAATAATAAAAGTATTAGTAACATGGGGGTATTACAGATTGCACTGTAGTTGTCCAATTTGTACCTGTATTTTCTATCGCCTTTCACAAACCTTCATTTTTTGTTAAGTTATAGCAGCATTTAGGAAACTGCTCGAATTTCAGTTTTCATGGGCCATCGATCAAATTTCGTGACTACGCTTGTGGATTACAGTGTATTTGTGCACTTTGTACGCATATTTTCTATCGCCTTTCATGAACCTTCATTTATTTTGGAGATACAACCGCATTTCGAAAACCTCTCATGTTTGAGTTTTTGTGGGCCATCAATCAACTTTGGTGAATATGATTGTGTATTGTACCATTCTGTGTGCATATTTGTAATCACCATTAACGAACCTTCATTTTTTGTTGAGTTATAGCTGTATTTAGGAAACTGCTCGTGTTTGAATTTTCGTGGGACATCAATCAAATTTGAATACAATTTTGGATTACACTGTAGTTGTGCATTCTATGTGCATATTTTCTTTTGACTTTCATGAACCTTCATTTTTCATTGAGTTATAGCTGCACTTTGGAAACCGTTCATGCTTGTGTTTTCGTAGGACACTAATCAAATTTGGTGATTACGATTATGGATTACACTGTAGTTGTCAATTATACGTGTATTTTCTATCACCTTTCATGAATGATCATTTGTTGTTTAGTTATAGCTGCATTTAGGAAGTCTCGTATGTTTTAGTTTTTGTGGGTCATCGATCAACTTTAGTAACGATGGTTGTGGATTGTACTGTAGTTGTGCATTATATATGCATATTTTCTATCGCCTTTCATGAATGTTCATTTTTTATTTAGTTATAGCGGCATTTAGGAAATTGCTCATATTTGAGTTTTCGTGGGCCATCGATCGACTTTGGTGACTACGATTAGTTGTGCATTTTGTATGCATATTTTCTATCGCCTTTTGTGAACCTTCATTTTTTGATTAGTTATAGCCGTATTTAATAAACCACTCGTGTTTGAGTTTTAATGGGCCATTGATCAACTTTGGTGACTACGCTTATGGATTACAATATAGTTGTGCATTCTATACACGTATTTTCTATTTCCTTTCGTGAACCTTCAATTTTCATTAAGTTATAGCCACACTTAGGAAATTGCTCGTGTTTGAGTTTTCATGGGCCATCGATCAACTTTGGTGAGTACGATTGTGGATTGCACTGTAGTTGTCCATTTTGTACACGTATTTTCTATCACCTTTGGTGAACCTTCTTTTTTTGTTGAGTGAAAAATTACTTTTTTGAGAAAAGCACAATCTGGGTTTACTTAGAATGACATTCTCTACAGTACCCATTTATCAAATTTTTTATAAAAAGATTCAAAAAAATTTCCTCATTTACCTATACTACTACTTCTAAAAAAAATCTATCTTTTTCAATAATAACTTATTTTTTTAAAACACTGATGATTTGGGTCTCTTTAGCACACTCTCGCACCTATAAAACCCATTTTTCAATTTTCCCAAAATTTTTTTTTTTGTAGATTCTATTTATGAGGGGTTCTTGCATGTTGGTGATAAAGTAGTTTTTTGAGAGAAGGATTATTTGGACCTACTCAAAATGACATTCTCTAAAATACGCATTTCTCAGATTGTTCATAGAAAGATTCAAAAAATTTGCCTCTGTTACCTCTCACTTCTACTTTTCAAAAAAATCTATCTTTTTCAAAAAAATCTCTTTTTCATAAAAACTTTTGTTTTCAAAAAATGGACAAGTTGAATCTCTCCAGTGAACGAGCATCTATGAAACCCATATCTTTTATTTTTCCAACATAAATTGTTTTGTAGATTCTCTTTTTGAGGGGTTCTTGCATGTTGGTGAAAAATTAGTTTTTCGAAAAGAGGACGATCTGGGTCTACTCAGAACTACATTCTCTAAAAAACCCATTTTTCATATTTTTAATAAAAAGATTAAAAAAATTTTCTTTGTTACCTCTACTGCTTCTAATTTAATTTTTTTTTATCTTTTTCAGGAATAAATAATTTCAAAAAATGGACGATCTGGGTCTCTTTAGCACATGAGCACCTATATAACCCATATTTTTTTATTTTTCCAAACAAAAACTATTTTGTAGATTCTATTTTTGAGGTGTTCTTGGGTGTCTGTGAAAAAATAATATTTTGAAAAAAGGAAGATTTTGATTTACTGAGAATGACATTCTCTACAAAACCCATTTCTTCGATTTTTCATAAAAAGATTCAGAAAAATTTCCTATGTTACCTCTATTGCTTCTACTTTTCAAAAAATCATCTTTCAAAAAACAACTTCTATTATTTTCAAAAAATGTGACGATTTAAATCTCTTTTAGCACACCAAAGACCTATAAACCTATATTTTTTATTTTTCCAAACAAAATCATTTTGTATATCTCTCGCATTTTTCAGAGGTTTCCTTTATATTGCCAGGAAAAATTAGTTTTTGAAAAAAAAAATAATGATTTGGATCTTTTACTAAGAACTTACATCTCTATACAAAACCACTTGCCTTTATTTTCTTAAGTATAAAAGATTAAAAAAGAAATTCAAGTTCTATTAATTTGCATCGCTTCCGCTTTCTCAAAAATCTATCTTTCAAAACGGATTTATCCTGGTCTCTTCAAAGACACTCCTTTAGCACCTATAAAGCCATATTTCTCTAATTTTCCTAAAAAGAAATTGTTCCTTTGTAGATTCTCATTCTTGAGGGTTTCCTCAGAGTTGAAAGAAAAAAATTAGTTTTGAAAAACACGCATCTAGGTCTATTCAGTAATCCATTCTCCTAAACCTTATTTCTCATATTTCTCTTAAAAAAAGATTCAAATTTTGCATTTTTACCTCTCTACTTTCACTTCTACTTTTCAAAAAAATCTATCTTATTCAATAACAACTTATTTTTTCAAAAATCGGATAATCTAGGTCTTTTGAGCACACAAGTACCTATAAAAACCCATATTTTTTATTTTCCCAAAAAAAATTGTTTCGTAAATTCTATTTTTGAGGGTTTTTGCATGTTGGTGAAATATTAGTTTTTCGAAAAAGGACAATCTGGGTCTACTTAGAATGCCATTCTCTACAAAACCCATTTATCCCATTTTTCATGCAAAGACTAAAATTTTTTGCTCCTGTTACATCTACTACTACTAGTTTTCAAAGAAATCTATCTTTTTCAAAAAGAATTTATTTTTTCAAAAAACGGTCGATTTGGGTCTGTTTAGTACATGAGCACCTATAAAACCCATATATTCAATTTTCCAAAAAAAATTGTCTCTTAGATTCTATTTTTGAAGGGTTCTTGCATGTTGGTGAAAAATTAGTTTTTCAAAATAAGTACGATTTGGGTCTACTTAGAACGACATTCTCTACAAAACCCATTTGTTAGATATTTCATAAAAAAATTCAGAAAATTTGACTCTGTTACCTCTACTGCTTCTACTTTTCAAAAATATCTATCTTTTTTCAAAAACAACATATTTTTTCAAAATAGAGATGATTTGAACCTCTTCAGGACACCAGCACCTATAAAACCCATATATTCAATTTTCCAAAAAAAATTGTTTCGTAGATTGTATTTTTGAGGGGTTCTTCATGTTGGTGAAATATTAGTCTTTTGAAAAAAGGAGGATCTAGGTGTACTCAGAATGACATTCTCTACAGAACCCTTTTATCCCCTTTTTCATAAAACGATTCAAAAAAATTTCCTTTATTACGTCTACTGCTTGTACTTTTTAAAAAAATCTATCTTTTTCAAGAAAAAATTATTTTTTCAAAAGACAGACGATTTGGGTCTCTTTAGCACATGAACACCTATAAAACCCATATATTCAATTTTCAAAAAAAATTGTTTCGTAGATTCTATTTTTGAGGAGTTCTTGCATATTTTTGAAAAATTAGTTTTTTGAAATAAGGACGATCTGGGTTTACTCAGAATGACATTCTCTACAAAACCCATTTCAGAGGGGTTCTTGCATGTTGGTAAAAAAATAGTTTTTTTTAAAAAAAGTATGATCTAGGTCTTATTTTCCATTGTAATTGTGCAATCTACATGCATATTTTCTATTGCCTTTTGCGAACCTTCATTTTTTGTAGAGTTATAGCCGAATTTAGGAAAACACTAATGTTTGAATTTTTCTGGGCCATCGATCAACTTTGGTGACTACAATTGTGGATTGCACCGTGGTTGTCCATTTTGTACATGTTTTTTCTATCACCTTATGTGAACCTTCATTTTTTGTTGAATTATAGCCGTAGTTAGGAAAACGCTTATGCTTGAGTTTTCATGGGCTATCAATCAACTTTGGTGACTATGATTGTGGATTCACTGCAGTTGTGCATTCTATACACGTATTTTGAATCACCTTTCCCGAACCTTCATTTTTCATCGAGTTATAGCTGTACTTAGGAAACCACTCATGTTTGAGTTTTCATGGGCAATCGATCAACTTTGGTGACTACGATTGTGGATTGCACTGTAGTTTTCCATTTTGCACATGTATTTTCTATCACCTTTCATGAAGCTTCATTTTTGTTGGGTTTTGTAGAGAATGTTGTTCTGAGTGACAAAAATCATCCTTTTTTTGAAAAAGTAATTTTTCACTAACATGCAAGAACCCCTCAAAAATAGAATCTCAGAATTTTTTTTGTTTGAGAAAATCAAAATATGGTTTTTATAGGTGCTCGTGTACTAAAGAGACCCAAATCATCCGTCTTCTAAAAAAATAAGTTATTCTTGAAAAATATATATATTTTTTTGAAAATTACCTTTCATAATACACAACTACAATGCAATCCACAATTGTAGTCACAAAATTTGATTGATGGCCCACAAAAACTCAAACAGGAGTTTTTTCCTAAACGCGACTATAACTCAACAAAAAATGAAGGTTTGTGAAACACAATAGAAAATACGTGTAGAACTAGTATGTGGCTATATCTCAACAAAAAATGAAGGTTTGTGAAAGGCGATAGAAAATACGTGTATAGAATAGACAACTATAGTGCCATCCACAATTATAATCACCGAGGTTGATCAATAGCAGACAAAAAACTCATCTACAAGAGGTTTCCTAAGTGTGGCAAAAGGCGATAGAAAATAGGCCTATATAATTCGCAACTAGAGTGAAATCCACAATCCTATTCACCAAAGTTGAATGACGGCCCACAAAAATTCAAACATGAGGGGTCTCCTAAATGCGGCTATAACTCAACAAAAAATGAAGGTTCATGAAAGGCAATTAAAAATATGCAGACAGATTGTACAAATATAGTACAATCCACTATCGTTGTCACCAAAGTTGATCGATGGTCCATAAAAACTCCAACGTGAGTAGTTTCCTAAATGCGGCTATAACTCAACAAAAAATGAAAGTTCACAAAAGGCGATAGAAAATATGAATATAGAATGCACAACTACAGTGTAATCAAAAAGCGTAGTCACCAAAGTTGATCGATGGCGCACAAAAACTCAAACACAAGTGGTTTCCTAAATAGAGCTATAACTCAACGAAAAAATAAGGTTCGTGAATGGTGATAGAAACTACGCATATAGAATGGTCAAAGATAGTGCAATCCACAACACCAAAGTTCATCAGTGGCCTATTACGAGCCATTTCGTAAATGTGGCTATAACTAAATGAAAAATGAAGGTTTACAAAGGTGATAGAAAATATGTGTATAGAGATGCACAACTATAGTGTATCCACAATTGTAGTCACCAAAGTTGATTGATGCCTGACCAAATCTCAAAGCCGACCGTTTTCCTAATTGTAGCTATAACTCAACAAAAAATGAAGGTTCGTGAAAGACGATTAAAAATATGTGTACAAAATGTACAACTGCAGTACAATCCACAATCGTAGTCACCAAAGTTGGTCGATTGACCACATAAACTCAAACATGAGCGGTTTCATAAATGCTACTATAACTCAACAAAACATGAAGGTTCACAAAAGGAGATAGAAAATACATGTATAGAATGCAAAACTACAATGTAATCCACAAGCATAGTCACAAAATTTGATCGATGGCCCATGAAAACTCAAATTCAAGCGGTTTCCTAAATGCTCCAATAACTCAACAAAAAATGAAGGTTAATGAAAGGAGAAAGAAAATACGTGTATAGAATGGACAACTACAGTGTAATCAACAATCATAGTAACCAAAGTTGATCAATGGCCCATGAAAACTCAAACACGAGCGATTTCCTAAGTGTGGCCATCGATCAACTTTGGTGACTACACTTGGGGATTACACTGTAGTTTAACATTCTCCACACTTATTTTCTATCACA
>VDFB02085694.1:0-26154 GCA_007258455.2 Sequoia sempervirens
AATTCTTGATAGAGCATGAGAGCATGTTTGAGGTCTATGGGGTTTCCTGAAGGGTTGTGATCGGTTGTTTTGTTGAACAGTGAGTTGCAGTTGGATGCCTGGTCTTTGTTGCAAATTGTCTAATGGACTGTTATCTATGGAATCATGTTGATTAGGTGTCTTGAGTATTGCAGGGTTTGAACTGGTGGAGCTAGTGTGGTCCTAGTTTCTGGTTACTTTGAAGGTGCCTATGTGATCTTTGTCAAGTGGGATATTGTTGGAATTGTTGCCTCAATCTCATAGGCTGGAACCTCTGGAAGATAAAAGTTGGTGTGACATTTCTTTGGTTTGGCCAGCTTCGCGGTTTGAGACAATGAAATATTACGGTCACTGTGACCTTGTAGAAGTCTTGCCAAACGCGTTCATTGTGGAGTCTATTACTATGACATAAAGCATTCGTTGTAACCTCTCACCGTGTGGAGATCTCTGGCCGATAGGCCATTCAATCGGGCGTCGGGGAGACTCATAGTGACTGGGGGCTTGAGTGAGCTTCAACACTCGGGAAAGAAATCCCGGTGACATTGGAAGGTCTTGCCGACAGGGATACGCATTGAAGTCATTGGGGCAACCTATGGCGGCTCGGTGAGAAGTCTTACTGAAAGTAACATGTCTCGGCAATAGTGTTGGTGCTTTCAGGGAAACCCTTGGGTGATTGGTAAGAAGTCTTACCGATAGTGATATGTCTCACTGAAGGACATTTGGAGTAACACTTTTGTTTCGGTATGATGTCCCAGCGATCAATGAAGGTCTCACCGACAAAGGCCTTCACGGTAACTCAAAGACTTTGGCGTGAAGTCTTGGCGACAGGATGATGTCTCACCGACAGCATGTGGGGTCATCAGTTCGGTGTGACTCTTGGCGAATAGTGAGTTTAGGATAACTTGGAAGCCTCGGTAAGAATTCTTGCCGAAGGTTGACTCTCTCGCTGATAGTGGAACACATCGATGTGACTTAAAGGCTTTGGTATGAAGTCTTGGCGAAAGCAGTAAGTTTGGTTGACAAGATTGACTTGAGGTGACTTGGAACTTGCGAGGTGATGTCTTGGAGAAGGGTATTTGTCTTACTGATAGGAATGCGATGGACGTCAGAAGTTTCGGTATGACCTTTGCCTAAGTTTGGCCGACAATGACATTGGTATAACATAAAGGGCTTGATATGATCTCTCAGCAAATGACTAAAGTTTTGGTGACTAAGGAACACTTCAAAATTACTTATGAGCTTGGTGTAATGTCTCATTGAATGGCGATTGTCTCGCTGATGAGAATGTTGTTTTCAGTATGACTTGTGAATATCGGTAGAACCTCTTGCCGATGGAGATGACTCTTGGCGACAACGTGTAATCGAGACTTGTGGCATCGGGGAGACACTTCTAGTGTCTCACTGACATGCAACACAATTTGATTGCTATTGACTAAGTGAAGATTTTTCGACGTGGTGTGATATGGAAAAATTAGAGAAAGTAGGATGTGAACCGTTGTTGAGCTGGATGATTCGACAGCTATGATCCGACAGTTGGAAAAAAATTGTTTCATAGAGCCAAAGCCGAAGAGAAGGAAAAGAGAGCAAACAGATGTGAGGGTAGTGTGGCTGGTTGGAAGGCCGAAGCCATGAGGCCATAACAGGTGAAGCAGAAGAGCTGATGAGATGTTAAGGCCAAGAGGCTAGTTGTATGGCTGGGGCCTTGAGGCCAAAATAGAGGAAGTGAGAGGCAGGGTTATGTTGTCAATTTCTCTCTTGATCAAGGATTGAATGCCATGGTTGATCTCTTGTGTTGATCAGTACTGTATACTATGTGAGGGTATTGCAATAGTACAAAGATTTTTTGGTTTGAGAGGTTGATCAGGAAATGTACAGAGGGAGAGTTGATTACCAGATAGTATCCAGAATAAACAAGATGTAAAATATGAAAAGGCTAAGAGCCTGAATTTGTATTGTAACCATTATGTTGCTAAATAATACAATGGCTTGATCTTTGGAGTGTGGGTTTTTTTATCCGAAAAGATTTTCCCCACATAAATCTTTGTGTTCTAGTTTTTTGTTTCATCTTTCATGTATGTTGGTTTGTGTAGTTAATGCTTGCTATAGAATTTACATGTGTTTCTCTCAGATGGATCAATGTGAGAAATAAACTGTCTGTTTCCACATTTAGACATAGTTGTACGTGTCTTTTAGGCAACCTAATTGAAAATGAAAGCTACCAAAGGCACTACTGCATGGAGTTTTCACTATATGTGCTCCTAAATTTCCTTACAGTTGGCATGCTCATGACTCTCAAGGTTGGTATTGTTGTGAGGCTCATTAGCGGTATTGTCAAAGTTGACCTGGTGCTAGTGTAATTGTAAAGATCATGATCGTCATGATAGAGATCCATTGCTTGACGTTTCTTTTGTAATCTAGTTTCAACCATATAAGGCTTTGTCAAAATGAAGGTGGAAGGTATGATACTAAGACTATGTTTTTTGGTATTTTTGAAATAAGGCATGCCTAAATGTTATCCAACTTTTTTTTTTGTATTTTTGGTATCTTAAGTATGGAAGAAGTCTAATGTATGTAACAAGTCTAAAAGTGATAATGATAGTGTTGGATGTTATGAAGTATATAGTGTATGATAATGATCTTTTAGGTCTAAAATGTTGTGGTATGAAGGATGCAAATGACTAAGAGGTGATGGATACCTATAGTGAACTTGAGGGCTTAAACACTTTTGAAATATGTAAGAATAGGATCACTAACTATCCAAGGGTAAATCAATGTTTCAACTAGGAATTTCAAATGGCCTTTTTCTAGGACAAGTGAAAAGAGTGGCAAGGTGAGTTTCCCAACTAGACTTGTGAGTAGGAAAAGTATCACTAAAATGACAAAAAATGAAATTAAAAAGAAACTTTTTCAAATGAAAATATTTTGTTGAAGAAATGATTCGTACCAAGGTATAGAGAGATCCTCTATCCTAAAATCCATAAGGTTTAAAGCCTAAAATTTTGAAAAAGGTAGCCTAATGTGATGTTGGGAGATGCAAGTAATTAGGATCCTAAGATACCTAAAATGGTGACCTAATAATGGAATGGTGAGATGAAAGGTGAATTGAGAAAGTTTCTAGTTTTAAACAAGTATCACAACAAGAAGTTGGTCTGAAAATGGATCTCAAAGGTTTGAATATGATTTTGGAAAGATTTTGACTATTTTGTTTGAAAAAATTTCTAGGTCTAATGTTTGTTTGCTTGTTTGTTTAAAAGACACACACATAAAACACAATGTTTTGAGTTTGATCTTGGTGTGAAATGGAAAACACTTTGAAAGTACTTTGTACAAACCTAGGCTTCTCAAGAGATACCACTCACTAGATCCCCCCTTAGATTTATCCAACCAACCAAACAAGGTGGACAGCTAGAGACTTGGTGGCATTGGCTCCCCCTTACATGACACTCACTTCTTGGGAACACCAAGTCTCAATTCCCTAAAGAGGAATTTCTACCTCTACATATGAATGGTGAAAACATGGGACAACTTCAGAATGGTCATTTTTGTGCTAGCAAGTGAAAAAGGATTTTGGTCACTAAAAAAAAGGTTCTTAGTGAATAGTCGGGGACATGGCACCTCGCAAGTGTCCAACAAGCAACTTAAGGCTTTAATCACTCTACTAGGGGCTCTTATACATTTTATGGTAGGTACCCTATTTCAAGTGACACTACATGGCTAAGGCCTACATATCATGAGGACTTGATGGTTTAGTCTTATCCTTTTATATATTGTCCTAAGTGAAAAACCAATTGGATTCATTCCCTCTTATGACGTAGGCCCCTCTAAAGGTAAGAAAAGCAAGACAAGTATGTTGTTTTTGATCTCCAAGATTGCACAAATCGCAAGGAGAGAGCATACACAACACCTTTATCTCACACTCGCATAATGTTCATTTTAATTCCAAATTCCAAAAGTGGGGTGGTTATACAAGTGCCAAAGAAATGCTTTTGATCCTCAAGATTGCCAAATGGTGCGATGAGAGCATATGCATTCAATGACAAGTTGTAAACCACAAAACACAAAAGACACTTGTTAATTTTAACCCCACTTATGATGTCAAATCAAACACTCAAGTTCTTTTTAGACCCACTAATCATTCTATGTGAAAAAAACACTTAAGTGAAGCAAACTAAAGGAAGAGCCCTGCAAAGCACGATTAGTAGTTTTAACCTCCAATCTTTGACAAATAAAAGTTTAGGTTTTAATTTTCAAATCTTGGACAGTGGGTTACATGATTAATTTTCTTTAATTGAAGGAGAAAAGGATAATGAACGACTTAAATAATTAATGGCAATTATTTAATTTGTAGCCGGAAATAAAAATGAGTAATTAAGTAAATTAGAAATTTATTTATTTATAGGAGTAAAGATTAGTTACTAGCGTATTTAAATAAACAAATACAATTTATTTATTTAAACAATCATAGAGGAATATAGGACATAAATTAATTAAATAATTAGAAATTATTTAATTAATAGTGTGAAGTATGACATTAGGACTGAACCATAGATTTTAGGAGTGTCAATGTTATGTCTCTTTTGCTCAATTAGGGTCTTTCACCTAAAGGAAATAGATAGATCCCACACCCAAAAATCTAGGTGGTTCACTCAAACTAAGGTATTTATAATGTGATTATGACTAAATACAATGATATAAATGCAACTAAGTGATAAAGTTGATTGATTATGAATGCAGAACTAATCAAATGTAAATTGTTTGTTTAAACACATTATGATATGCAGAAAACACCTGCAAATTGCAATAGAAATGGATGAAACTAAAAGTGTGCACCTAAGATCTTGATGAAGATTGGAAATGACTTCTGGAATGCTGTTGATCCTGATTTTTAGGCCTGGTGGGACTCATTTGCCATTTTGGGCGAATCAGTCCCAGTTCTGGAAAACTAAAATTAGGCCTAGCAGTGGGACTCATTTTCCACCCATGGTGAATGAGTCCACTTTTAAATTTCTGAAAATCCAAAAGTGGAAACTAAAGTCTCTGATCTGCTCTTCGGCTCCTGACAGGTGTCTACCTCCAAAAGTCTGATTTTCGAAACTGAAAGTGACCTTTTGTTGATATTTTTCCTTGGTCAATAGAAAGGTGTCTTCAACAACTTTACAACTTGATCTTCAATGATTTGCAATTCTTCAAGATGTCTAAATCTGCACACACACACACAATACAAGAGAGAGAAATGTTGAATGTTAGGGCATGTGGGTTTGCCTTAGTCCAACTCCTCTGTAGGTAATTAAACCAAAATGAGAAAAGAATGTAATCAAGCATGAAATAATGGAGTTATTACCTTTCCATGAAGATTGATCTTGAATGTCTGCAACAAAACATGAAGAATATTCCCTTGAATTTCCTAGGAAGCTATCTTGATGACTTGCAATGATGAAACCCTAACTTGCTTGAATTGAGATAAAAGATGAATGATAAATGAATGATAAGAGATGTGTGAATGAGTTATGAGATGTAAATTACGGTTTAGCGACTTATATTTATAGGCATTCCACTTTATTTTCCCGTTAATTGGATCCCTAAGGCCAACATGAAGAAAAATAGAGCTTAAATTCCAAAATTTCTCACTCAAAAGTCAAAAATGGCCCAAATGGGACTCCTTCACCACCTTAGGTGAATCAGTACCACCTGTGAGGGACTCATTTGCCACAGATTGTGAATTAGTCCCAGAGGAGCCCATTTTCCAACTGGGTTGTCGGAAGCTAAGAAAATCAGGTTTATATAGTGACTTCATCAGGTATTTCATCAAATTATGCCTTAGGATGCAAAATATGGGGTAATAGGGGCCTATTAACAATGATGTAAAGGTAAATTAGGGATTGGGACATAGAATTCAATGTGAAAGTGTGATTAAATACACTTTACAACACTACAATGAGGTCCACATAGCCCAGAAAGGCACAACATCCAATGTGAATGTGTAAGACACATTACAACACTAGATTAAAGTTAAGTTTATTTTACAAGCCTTCTAGATTGATGTGAAAATGCAAATAAATATATTTTATAATGTTGAATTAAGGGGAAATGGGTTTATTAAGTCTAGAGAAGTGTGAAATTCTTTTACAACACTTTACAACACCTTCACAAGACATCGTTTAATGTATTTTAAAGGGTCCAAGACCTAGTGTGGATGTGAAAAAACCCTCACAGCACCAAATAAAGGCCTTATTGAGTCCAATTTGTCATCAATTACTCCCCAAATCAAGCAAATCAAGCAGGTTTCCTTTTTTCTATGGTAAAAGGAAATAATTTAATAATTTAATTATGTGAGGAAGAAGTGTGGTTTGACATAGAAAAATGTAGCTCAGAGGCCTAGGTCATATTTATGTGTCTACAAATTATCCAATAGTTTTTCTCCTATCTAGCATGAATTTGGTAGACACCAAAGTGCCTTCAGTATTAGTACTTGCTTCTAGAGCACTTTCCTTCACACATCTCTTAGAGTTAGAAGAATTAGTTTCATATTTTAAATCCATGAACAAGAATGCACCATCCTCATCATCCCCATAATCAGATTCATCATCAGATATACTAGCATCTTCTCTAACATAATAACTTTTCTTAATCATCTTACCTTTGTTATCCTTATTTTTATCATTCAAAGCTTTGTTTGGACATCTTGAAGCACAATGACCTATCTTTCTAGAACTAAAAAAATTGAAAGGAAACTTACCTCTATACTTTCCAATACCCTTTTTCATTCTTCTCACAAAGTTAGCTTCCACATCATCAAGATCCTCCTGATTTTATTCCATAGTTTTCTCTGATTTTCTAGCCTTAACAACAACCTCAAATTTTGCATTACTTGTACCAAATTCTCTCATTTCAAAAGCAGTTAAAGAACCATACAACTGATCTTTGGTATATTGGTTCAAATTTTATAATTCCTTAGTAGTGGGAACTTTATGGCCATAAGATTTAGGAAGAGTTTTGAGTACCTCTTTACCACTTCTTATTCTTTTAGTTCTCCACCAAGACCTCTAATGTCGTTAAACAACTTCATCTACCTTCTGCAAGTAGCTTGTAATTTTTTCATCTTTGGACATTCACAGGGTCTCAAACATGATCTTCAAATTCTACATCTTAGCTTGCTTAACCTTATCATCTCCTTCATAAATAATTTCTAAATTTTACCCAAATTTCTCTAACAATTTTTTAGATTCATAACTTTCACCAATTCAGAATTAGAAAGACCACTTATGAGAGCATACCTTGCTTTACCATTGTTTTCATAGGCCTTGATCTCATCATTAGTCTTTGGAACATTTGCAGGTATAGTATATCTAGTCTCAACAAACTTCCAAATTTCAAATCCAAGAGAAAATAGAAAACTTTCCATCCTTGTCTTCCAAAATGTATAATTTGATTCATTAAATAGAGGAACGTCTTTCTTATGTGTCATCCCAGATCTACCTCAAGAAATTAAGATTTCTTCCAAGGAACCTTTCTCTAATACACATTGTTGAATGCATAAGATAATTAAGAGGGGGGGTGAATTAGTTGTACCTTAAAACTCCAAAACCTCACAAACATTCAAATCCACATTAATTCAATTTACCCTTACTATGTTAGAATGATTTATCATGAAAGAAGATAAAAAAATAGAACCAAGACAACACTATGCATAAGGAAACACTAGATTTACACGGAAAACCCAAGAAGGGAAAACCCACAGTGAAGATTAGCTCACAATATAAAATAATATCAATATCGATTACAAAGGGTTCACTACTTATAGAGAGCTCACTAACCAAAAGAAAGAAAGGATCACTACTAGAATAGAAAAAAAGATAAAGAAGAGTATTACAATGAGAAATCCATCTCAATGCAATAGAAAATTCCACCATAGTATCACCAACACCTTCACATTCTTACTGAAGATTGTAGACACCTTCTGCTCATTACATCCAATAATCTAACACATGAAAGCTTAAACTACGCTGCACAAATTCATACCCCACAACTCTGCAATTTGCATCATTCGCATCACACACATCTATCTTTTCATCCCTCAACAACTCAACTCATAAATTTATACCATCTTTAACCTTGAAAACATTCTCCAAGGTCAACTATGCACCTCAACCGTGCAAAATAAAATTAAGTAAGCACCAAAAAATTCCTGTGGTGGAAAGGAATGAAGACAGACCACAACACACCTTAAAACTCAAACCTAAATCCACTTATACATGTGATACCACTTTTCCTTAAACATCGAAGCAACTCTAAAATTAGTGTAAACACCCAAGGTCGGTTGAACCTGTGTAAACACCATTAAATAATTAAGGACATGTTTCCTCAAATCCAAAGATGAATCACTAACAACACACTACACTTGAACATAGTCTACAATATTCCACAAACATCCTAGAAACCAACAAATTCCTTCACAACAACTTTCGCTTGAAGAATGCATACACCCAGCACAGCCAAATAGTTCTGCCATACACTACAACTCAAGAAACTAACTTCCAAAGCACCAAACCTCAAACAAATTTGATTGAAGAAAGATAAAATAGTATAAACACCTTTCTTGATCCGCGACACCTAAAACCAATCTACAAAAAAATGTGGAGCAAAAACATTTCTCCCAAACACCTATGTAATACACAGCTCACACACTAGTGAACACACCTTCCTTTGTGCACTGATATAGAACACCAAATTCTAGATGTAATACCTCTAAACACCTCTAATCAACATATCAAAACCACACAAGCAGATCTTCAACATAGAAGAAATGTGGATCCAAACTAGAACACCATTCTGCAACACAGAACACCACTACAACACACTTTTTCCTCTTTTTATTCATTTTTTTTCAAAAGCACTTGGAAACCAAGCACTAGAGACATATCCTCAACATATTTAGGACTTCCTTATCACCACTAATCCAACTGCAACCTAGCAACTCAACCATACTTAAACAAAGAAAAATTAGGTTAGGGTTCAAACACATAGGGTTTTATACTAAATTTGGAATATTTCACCAAACTTACTATAAATAGAAAGGGAAAAATGGGGTGAATGAACCTACCTATTCTTCTATTTCATTCAATAAATGAGATCCCTCAAGTTAAAATCCACTTTCAACCCTTAGGTGAGTGAATTCTTTAAGGAATCTTGCAATTTCCCTTTTTGTGTTAGGACGGGACTCTAGGTCAAACAACACTTTCGGGAGAAAGATTAAAAATAGTGTTAGCGAATGAATTGGCCCCTGATAAATATATCAGTAATAAATGAATCTTTGGCCTAATAAGCACTTGAACTAATCCACTAACATCTCTAGAAAGGCCACAATTACATTTGTGGCTTTCCCCTAAATTGAAAGGTACAACTCCCTCATGTGATTTAAATGAAAGATAAGTATATTTTAACCAAGAAGTGATAAGGAAACTAACATTAACCCAAAAAAATGTGATTAATGCGCAATAAATCTTAAAGATCATCAGTTGGATAGCTCATAGACTATGCCTAAATAATGACAAAATCTAATGTAAGAAGAAATGAGAGATTTCATAATTGCAATGAAGGAAATAAATGTAGTAGAATAAATATCACACAAAAAATGTATTCTATATCATACGTGACTCACAAGTTAGTACAATTAACATTACATCCCACTAAAAACACATAGATTGGAAGTTATTGTAATTAGAAATGAAATACTAAAGCCAAATCTAAATGTTCCTTCCTCGACTACAACACAATGTAATCTCCAAGGATCAGACCCCTGTTGAAGGCCCTTTTCGCTTAGATATAGGAATCGTATTGCTCTCTTGACGATTACTGATTGGTTGTGATAACGTCTTCTTTCCGCATACCTATCTATCTTGGAAACTGATGGGCAAGGAAATAATAAATAACTGGCATGATTACATTGCCAACAAAAAGAATTTAAACAATTCCTGAGAACTTCTTGATTTAACTCTCACCTCATGGCCATTGATTCTGAAATGGTTAGCATACCTCACCAATTAAACATTAAAAAAATTTCACACGTGCAAGTTGTCTAGCCGAAAAATCAATTGGGAATGTGACTTAAATTCCTATCATATCAACCATTAATTCATATTGCATCACCATCCTATCATCTTGATCATTCGAGCAATTAAAATGTCTTTCCAATCCTCTATAAATTCAACAAGGACATCCTCACTTTTCCATCCTATAGTATCAAACATAGCTAGCGCTAAAAGTGATGGTGTATCCATGAATGACTTTGTCGTTATTGAAGAAATTGACTATAGCCCTCTTTCCAAGAGAATGTCTGATTAGTTAAAGAAGGTCTTCATAGTTGAAAGTGAGATTGAAGAGGAGGTGTTGCACAACATATTGGAAGATACCATTCTCAACCAAGTTCATGTGCACAATTCAACACGCTTGGAGTGCTTTGTGTACACTATGATTTGCACCTCAAGGAATCGTGACTAGGGAATACATGCAACAAAATGATTGGTATGACTAGAATTCCTCCACCAGGTGAATCTAGCCATTGTTGGCCTCAACAATTATCCATGGAATGGGCTGATAGGTGATGTCATATGCATTGCTTCTATTCCATAGAATGAAGCCCTGGAAGAAGCAGTGACTCTGCTACATGTAGGCTAGTGAGAAATAACATGGAGCTATTTGCCCAATTTCTGCAGTCGCATGAGAACTTGCTCTCACCTACTCAGATAGAGTGCCTCCAAGTGGTTATAGAAGCATTTTCTTTGCCGGTGTTTATCCCCTATGCATGAAAATAATTTTCTTTTTAAATCTTGTCTATTTTCCCCTCTATATGTAATCGATGAGGATTTTGTATTTCCTCCAATATTATATATTTATATATATAATGAAGTACTTTGTTTTATACTTTTGTTGTTAGTTCCCTATATTATGAGTAATTCTATCTTTTATTTTGGTTCAATTCTACTACAGATGAATGGAATTTTCTTTATTCAACTTTGCATAACTAGATTTTGTTTTCACTTTAAAATGATAATATGTATGATGGCCACTTAGTTTCTTTGGAAACAAGCTCTGGTGGTAATGTGGAGACTTCATAGAACTATACAAATCACCGTTGTAGTTATAGGAACCACTTGGATTCCTGCATGGATTTGAAAAAAATCAAAAAAAGTTATCAACAGTCTTTTTAACAATTTCATAGACCTTAGGTATGAACCACCAACCTTTCAAAAGAAAGACTTCAAAACATGCGGCGAGTTACAACAAAACCCAAAAACGCCAACCGACTTAAAAAATGATGAAGAAAAGAACTATGGTGGTAAAATGAGAAGTTAGATGAAATGAATAAAACACCACCCAAGTTAGAAATATTCAATAAAACACCACCCAGGTAAAGACTTAGCCAAAATTTATCAGGTTTCACCAATTTACAAAAGGGGAGTCCAAAATTTTGACAATAGGGGCTCTGACTGGGGACAAGGACTGAAAAGGACACAATCAGGAACCCAAAAGTATTAGACCAATCCTATCCATTGGGCAATAGAGTCGAGCAAAGGACAGCAAACAAAGAAAACACACCCAAAAATGACAGACCAAAAACAACTATATACAAGGTAGGTGAAACCTACCAAAAAGGGAAAGGAAGAAGGTAACTCACACAAAACCATTAACAGGTTGTGAGAATGACCCAGACCTCAAGAAACCCGTTGGCACATGCAGATTTTGGAGGGTAGTGAGAATATGGACAACCCAAATATAAGCACTAAACTTAAACATGAAACCAATAGCACTACTTCCAAACAACCACTTCTCATCATAAATCATCTCTTGACATGAAAGGGTATCATCAAATGCCTTCGAAGCACTCCTTATTTCTTGAGACTTAATTATTAAAAATGTTTCTCGCCTTTGAGGTGAATTCAATTTTCTTACATCACTTGTATCAACATGAATTCTCATCTCATGAACAATTCTCTGATCAACACATCTATTTCGTGATTCTATGGCTTCTAGATCCTTTATTTCCACAGTATCCTCTTTTTCTTGATAGTCAACAAAAGAATGAGTGACCTCTACTATCAATGGTTCTAGTGAACCAGAGTTGATCTCTCCAAATAAAGCATTGTCATGAACTTCAAATTATTCAAAAAGGAAGAGAGGATTTGAATTGTGTGACCAATTTACCTCACTTTCACTTGGAGGATCTTTATCAATCTTCTCAGTGACAGGCAGTTTTATCTTGGTGATCTTCAAACATGAAGGCCACATATTTTGGAATGAAAAGATCACTAAAATCCTAACCTTTATTGTTTGCACTAAGAAGGAGTAGGTTTCCTACAAGAACAGATAAAGGGTCAAATTGAAAGGTAGGATTATACCTGTCCCATGGTGTATAGTCTTCATCATTGCTAGATGAGCTGGATTTGTCTTCTGACTCAATTTTCATGTCTAGATTTTATGCTTGGGCATGCCAACATTGATCCTTTTCTTTCACACATTTTCCCTAGTCAGGTAAATATTGTACCTCATTCAATATAGTCAAGTTAATTCTCTCAATAGTAGGATGAGAAACATTGGCAATTGATTGAAAACTAGAGAAGGGAGGGGTAGGCAGTGCATGATAATTAATAGATTGGTTGGCACAGTCAAGTTTTTACTTTCCCACCACAATTAGACCATCCGCAATGTCCATTGCTTCAGTCTGGGCTTGCTCAATTCCGAAGAACTTATCTCTTTTTAGCATAAGTTGGACATTAGGATCAAGAGCCAAAGTAAAAACATAAAATTGAATTACCTTGCTTGGCTACTCTGGAATAGGAATCCACTGAAGAGATTGATTAAACTGATAAATTAACTCCCTCATGGATTCATGTCTTTCCTTCACGATCTTGAAAAACATTTTGAGTAGCTCAACTATTTGATACGATTTTGGAAACATTGTAGGAATTCTTTGTGTAGGAAATCCCAACTAGTTATACATCCTTTAACTAATCCTCGAAACCATTTATCTTCCTTTCCAATTAAACTATCGACAAATATTCTAACAAAGAAATTCTCCTCCTAAATTCCTAGAATCCCACTCACTGTGGTGATAGCCAGGACATGCTCTTCCAGATCTTGGACACCATTGCCAAAGAACTTTGGGAACCTCTTTCTTGAGCCACGTGGTAGATCATTGCACTATGAAATGGTGAAAGGTCTAATATGATTTCCCTAGGGAAGTCATGGTACTCAAAGTCGCTAACTCCTATATAATGAGGAAAACCCATGTAAGGAAACTATGCAGCCATAAAATGACAACCACATAACCCAAATCTGAAACATGCAAGTAAAATACTCAACATCAACATGCAAGAGAATAGACAACATACCCATCAAAGATGACACAAGATATACCCTGGGAAAACCCTCAAGAGGGAAAAACCCAGCCTCCAAAAGCATCCACACTCCATGTATTATTCAGCAATGAAAACCCATTACAATACATCTGTAGAGACTCCATGAACACTTCTGAAGCACAAGCTATCCATGCATTCCATGTGACCAAGCATGAATCCACACATCCCATGCCATGCTTCAAACCCTCACACATGCACAAGCTCAACCTTGACCAACTTTTGATCCAACCTTTGATCCAACCCTAAACAACTACCCTTGTGGTTGCTTTTATAGAAACAAGCTCCCACAAAACCACCAAGTGGTATTACATAAACCATGTGCCCAAAACCATACAACATCATGTGACCCCACATTTAATATTGGGTACTTTATTATTTTATTATTATTCCCCAATATTAAATAATTACATTTTACAATTAAGTCCCAATGTTACATACAACAAAGTGGCCCCAACATTATAACCTTGTGATGCCCACCTAGAAAACCCTAGGTGCACCACACACAATAAATAAATAAAACATTACAAACATTATGCAAGGTGTACAACACCTAATTCTAACAACCAGTTATTTCCTAGGTGGCGGTTGAGCTGGGGGTGATTCAGTGGCTGATTAGGACATTGATTTGGATGATGATTTGGAGGTTGATTTTGATGTGGATTTGGGCGACAAAGTGGGTCATCGTTGTATTCAAAGATCAATCTTGGGGGTTGTTCTATTACTAGCATATGTGGACATAGGGCTCATTCTTCTTCCTCTTCTGGAACAAAATTAATGCACATATAATCAATCATACTTCTTTTGTACCTCTAAGTGAGCATATTTAATTATGATATGATGTCTTCTTGTTCCACCTACATCCAATATAGATTAGGTTGAACTATGGAAAACACGTCATTATAGGGAAGTACCAACTTGTTGCATGACACAAAAGAAAATTGTCAAAAACTTAAATCCCTTCCCCAGCAGAGTCACAAAAAATTTGTTAGCAAATGAGTTGGACCTTGATAAATATATTTGTAATAAATGACTCTCCAACCTGATAAGCACTAGAACTAATCCACTAACAGCTCTGGAAAGGCCACAATTGCATTTGTGTCTTTCCTCTAAATTGAGAGGTACAACTCCCTTGTGTGATTTAAATGAAATATAAGTAGCTTTTAACTAGAAATCGATAAGGCAACTGACATTAACCAATAAAAATATGATTAATATGGAATAAATCCTAAAGATCATCAATTGGACAACTCATAGACTATGCCTAACTAATGATGAAATCTAATGTAAGCATAAACAAGAGATTTCATAATTGCAATGAAGGAAATAAATACAGTAGAATAAATCTCACATAGAAAATATACTCTATATCATACGTGACTCATAGGTCAGTACAATTAACGTTACATCCCACTAACAACACATAGATTGGAAGTAATTGCAATTAGAAATGAATTACTAAAGAAAAATCTAAGTGTTCCTTCCTTGGCTACAACACAATGTAATCTCCAAAGATCGAAACTTTGTTGAATGGCCTTTTTGCTTAGATATAGGAATCATATTCCTCTCTTGGAATTTATCGATTGGTTGTGATAACGTCTTCTTGCCACATAATTGTCTATCTTGGAAACCAGTGGCCGAGAAAATAATAAATAACCAGCATGATTACATTGCCAGTAAAAAGACCTTGAACAATTCTTGGGCACTTCTTGATTTAACTCTCACCTCATGGCCATTGATTCTAAAATGGTTCACATACCTCACTAATTAAACATTAAACAACTATCACGCGTGCAATTTGTCCAACCAAAAAATCAATTGGGAATGTAACTTAAATTCCCATCATATCAACCATTAATTCAAACCGCATCATCATCATATCATCTTGATCCTTCTTAGTTATTATGTCTTTCCAACCCTCTATAAATTCAATAAGGATAGCCTCACTTCACCATCATGTAGTATCAAACATGGGTAGTGCTTAGAGTGATGGTGTATCTATGAATGACTTTCACATTATTGAAGAAATCGAGTGTAGTCCTCTTTTCAAGTGAATTTCTAATCAATTAAAGGAGGTCTTCACAATTGAAAGTAAAATTGAAGAGGAGGTGTTGTGCAACATATTGGGAGATACCTTTCTGAACCAAGTTCACATGCACAATGCAACACTCCTGGAGTGCTTTGTTTATACCTCGATTCGCACCTTCGGGCATCATGACTGGGGAATGCAGGAAACAAAACGACTAGTACAATCGAAGTTCCTCCACCAAGTGAATGTATCCATTGTTGGCCTTAGTATTTATCCATAGAACAGGTTGATAGGTGATGCCATCTGCATTGCTTCTATTCCTCAGAATGAAGCCCCAAAAGAAGCAATGACTCTCCTACATGTGGAGCTGGTGAGAAACAACATGGAGCTATTTTCTTAGTTTTTGTAGTTGCATGAGAACCTGCTCTCACCTGCTTAGATAGAGCACCTCCAAGTGTTTATAGAAGCACTTTGTGTGCTAGTTTTTACCCTTTATGCATGAAATTAATTTCCCTTTTAAATCATGTCTAGTTTCCTCTTTATACGTAATCGACAGGGATTTTGTATGTCCTTCAATATATAAATATATATATATAATAAAGTACTTTTTTTTATACTTTCTTTGTTAATTCCTTGTATTATGAGTAATTATGTATTTGATTCTAGTTCAATTTTGCTATAGATAAATGGCATTTTCTTTATTCAACTTTGCATAACTAGATTTTTTTTTGCACTTTAAAATGATAATATGTATGATGACCACTTAATTTCTTTGGAAACACACTCTGGCGGTAATGTGGAGACTTTATAGAACTGTACAAATCACCACTGTAGTTATAGTAATCACTTGGATTCCCGCTCAGCTTTGAAAAGCTTTAAAAAAAGTTATCAGCGATCTTTTTAACAAGGTTATAAACCTTACGTACGGACCGCCAACCTTTCAAAAGAAAGACTTCAGAGCATGTGGCGAGTGTAAAAAAAAACCCCAAAACACCACCTAACTTAAAAAATAGCAAAGGAAAGAACTATGATAGTAAAATAGGGAGTTAGACGAAATGACTAAAACACTGCCCAAGTTAGAAATATTCAATAAAACACCACCTAGGTAAAGACAGCCAAAATTATTTGGTATCATTGATTTACAAAATGGGGGTCCAATATTTTGACAACAAATAGTAAATCAATTCCAAAATGCAATCTATCACTTGGGTTTAGTAGATTAAGCATTAAACTAAAGGAACCTACAAAGTTTCTAGAAAATATGGAAGAGATAAATGTTGTGTACCTCTTGTAAAATGGTGTTTTTAGAAGTTGTCTGAGGACTTATGCACCCTATAGCAAATGGGTCTTGTGTAGGGATTTTTTAAAATGGTTTTTGGGCCATCTACTCTTGTGTCTGCACTTCTAGATTCCCAATTTTCAAAATCAGACAGTCAAAATCTGGGATTTGGTTTCTGTGAGATGACAACAAAGGTGACAAAAAATACAACTTTTCAATTTTGTAACTTTGAGATCTTAACCTTTTCAACTTGAAAATCTACAACACATGAAGAGAAGGGAAAAATGTTTGTTTTTGGTGAATGGGGGTATGCCTTGGTCAAACCTTGTTTTGGTAATTAAACCTTGAAATGAAATAAAATAGTATGAAAGGAATGATGAATGAACAACTCAATGTCACAACTCACTAAACCCTTGAATAAGCCTTGGAATGTAAATCTACAATTTGCATGAAATGGATTCAATGGATGTGGATCTTGAAACTTGAATCTTGACTTGAAATAATGATTTGAATACTTGAATGGATCATGAAGCCTATATCATCATATTAGCTTCAAAAATATGCATGATGCAAGAAGACTTTGATGTGACAATTGGATCTTGATTGCTGCAATAAATATTCAATAAATATGCCTTTGAATGCCTTGAATTGCTCTTAAAATACTCCTGAATTGCTCTCTTGATCATAAAATTGCTAGCTTGAAAATCTTAGATGGGACATAGTGAAATAAGCTTATATTTATAGATATATATATCCTTAATTTATGAAAATTCAAGTAACACAAGCTGACATTTGAATATAGATTTGAATCTATTAAAATACCACCAAAAACATAATTTAAAATTTAGGTCCTAGGTCTAACGGAGGACTCATTCACCCATGGATGAATGGGTCCTAGATCCCTAACCCTAGGACACAAATTTCTCAATGAGAAGTGTTATGTTAAGGAATTAATGAATGTTGGGTTTCCTCTTTGGAAAATGTAATAAAATAGGCTTGGATTTGAATTAAAGGGGCCAATTAAGAAAAATTAAGCTCAATTAATTAAAGGATCCCTAGATAAGTGTGAAAGTGTAAAGAGGTACACTTTACAACACCAAAATAAGGCATAATTATGTCCATTTTAATATTAATTCCAAATTAAGTGTGAAAATGTAAAGGGATACATTTTTCTACACTACATTTAGCCCCCATTTTAGTGAGAGGACATGACCTTGTGTCAAACTCACACTAAAGTGGACATTCAAAACATATGGATGCAACAACAACAGTATTACTCAATCATACAACATCATAGACTAAAAGAAAAAGGTAAAAACAAAAAGGTGGATCAAGCCTTGACTATCCAACGCAATGTGGAACATGCCTCAATTTTTTGTCCAAAAGAAAAAAGGGTGGATCAAGCCTTAAAGTCATTTGACAACAATTGAGGCACTCCAAGCTAATGGAACCTCAAGCTGTCCACTTGGTGAGCCCCCAGAAAAGTGGCTTAGTGAGAAAGTAATGCCAGGTCTACAGGCTCTCATTGTACTAACCATACTAGAGCTATCCCTCTAATAACTCTGATAAGGGACCACAAAATAGAAACAAAAAATTTGAGCTTCACAAGGTTAACAAGTTGTATTATGCTAAACACTTATGAAAAAAATATAAATAAAGGTTTGTTCAAATGGATTCCGCTTAGTTCATGTAAGGTCTCCTCTTAGGGAACATCGTTCCTAATGTCTCCAAGAGAGGACAAGTCAAGGATAAAAGATTCACAATCTTAGGGAATGCAGTGTGTAGCATCACCACTAAGAGGAAAGTTGTATGCCAAAAAATATCATGCTCTTAGAGGACATCAAACCCAATGACACCACCAATAAAAAGATGCATCACAAGAAGAAATAAAATCACACAATGAAACATAATTTTTTTTAAACAATTCAAAAATAATAATGCCAGTGTATTCCCCCACTTTAAATAAATTTCTAGCACCATTGTTGTGAGCAATTTACTTTAAAGTAGCAAATAATCAATGCTAATCAATAAAGAAGACATGAGAGCTTATTTGAAAATCCCTATGCTAATTCATATGTTCCAAATGAAGCTACGTCATGTAGAGGGGTTTCCCCCAAAATGCAATACTAAAGATAACATAGAGAGAAAAGTATGTCACCTGTGAGCCAACTTAAGGCGTTTCATCCACATCCTAAGCTTTCTCTCATATATACATGGAAGATGACAAACTAGCCAAAAGAGACAATGAAAAGTGTCATACTATGATGAGGCTACCTAATCCATTGCCCCCAAGGACAAAAGGTGAGCCAAAAATGGATGATGGTATGATGCTCCTTGAAAAAGGAAAATACGATATCATAAAGCTAAGTTTATACCCTCATGCATGGTAGTGAATATGCTATGATACTACAACTACCAAATGACAAGGAGCATCAACTAATGTTATTGATTATGATGAGTAGAAAAAGTATGCCTATCTAATGTAGTATCTATTAATTTAGGATGCATCAAAGTTAAAGTTATCCTAGGATAATATTTTATGATGGTGTTGGTATTGAGTGAAGTATTTTTTGATGTTTTTGTTCTTTCGAAGGACAATAACCAAGACCACTAGTTGTTTCTTGTGTATTAGGCTCTATAGGGACATGGATACCTTTTTCTCTAGCACCACATCCTTTTCCACTATAACCAAGTTGTTTCATAAGTTCATAACCTCTTCCATAAATATTTTTCATTTCTTTTGGATTCTGTGGTTGTTCATAATCAACTTCATCAAAGTTTGTTGTGTAATTTGTTTCTTCTCCTAAAGTGGTTGAAGTGGATTCTTTCGAAGGTTCTTCCAAATTTTGTGTTGTCATTCCTATTGGTTCCTTTCCCTTATCAAACTCTTTTGTTATGATGTATTCTCCCATGAATGTAGGTGTGAAATCCAAGGAACCCCAATATTTTTCCAATAGCTCTGTGACTTCCTCAATATGCTTTTCTTTGTCTTTCTCTTGCATAGGTTCCACTTGTGTAGTTGGTGTCAATTTTTTTAAAGGATTTTCCTTGTCTTTCTCAAGTTGTAAAACATTGTAAGGCTCAAGATTAGCCTTGATTGCATAAAGTTTATTGTTGTAAACATACTTCATTAAACGATGAAGAGTCGAAGGCACCACATGCATTTCATGAATCCATGGTCTACGTAAATGAAGATTATATGAAATAGCATGGGGCATAACATGGATAGTAGTTTTCAATGTGGCCTTTCCAATGGTAATAGATAATGAGATCACACCGAGGGGTTGTTTCCCTACATTATCAAATCCATGGATATATAAAGAGTCTCATTGTATTTTTCTTTTGTTTACTCCAATCTTATCCAAAAGGTTTACGCTACGCACATTAAGGGTTGAACCATTGTCAAAAAGGGTTCTCTTTATTCCTTTTCTATTAATAATGGATATGATCATGAAAGCTTCATATTTTTTTTGAACTTCCAAGGAGGGTAACTCGCTTTGGTGAAAAACAATGTCTACATTAACTGCATTCATACCTTGAACTAGGGTTGCTATATCAGTTAGGTTTACACTAGGTGGAGCCATAGCTTGTTGAAATGCATTTTGAAGCATACTATGATAATTGGGTGAGGATTGAATAAGGTCCCATAGGGATATCTTAGTAGGATTATCCTTAAGTTGTTTAACAAGGTCACACTCTTTTCCACTATGCAGAGGCAAACGATGAGCACTAGGAAAAATAGGTTGAGGCAATGGTAATGATGTAGGAGTGGTTTTTGGTTGCCTATTTTTCCTTGTATTATATGTGTGAACAATGATATCATAACTTGGTTTCTGTAAAAAATTGTTTTAAGGTGGTCTTAGGGTAAGCACAAGTTTGTTTTGAACTTGTGGTTGATGTGAGGGTTGATGGAGGATATGAAGTGGCTTAAGAGATCTCTTCAAGGGATATCTAATGTGCATAACCTCAAAATAATTATCCTTATTTTCGTGATCTCTTAGTGAAAAGGATTCTAATATCACTTCATCATCTTCATCTAAGGAAGCCACATTACTATTTTTTGAAAGACATGTATTAATTCTATCATTTTCTTGCACCATGATATCTTCCCTAGTAGGAGATCTTTTAGGAGAGGAGAAAACAAAATGTTGATCACATTCCATGGTTGGATTTTGTAAGATAGCTTCATCACAAGTAATGGAAGCATCAAGAGAAGAATAACTATGATTTTCTTACTTACCAATGATTGCATCCTTTCATTCAAATAGATCTTTCCAAATGGTAGGAGCATTAGGAAAGGGAGAAACAAGATCCTCAGGACTCGCAATGAGTGTATCTTCTAACATCAAATACTCTTCTTCATGAATGGGAGAGTTATTAGGAGAACAAAAAATGTGATTGTCATGGTTATCTATGATTACATCCCCTTGTCCTATAATGTCTTCCTAGGTGGGAGAGGTAGGAGAAGAGAAACAAATCGGATTATCGTAACTCTGAATGATTGGATCTCTTAGCACCAAAATGTCCTCTTCACAAATAGAAGGCATTTTTGTAGAAGAATAAATGTGATTGTCACGATTGTCCACTATTACATCCTCTTTCACTAAATCATTCTCACAAGTAGGAGATATTTTAGGAGATGAATGGAGACTAGGTAAAGTAATGCTAAGAAATGTGCCAATGATCTTATCTTCTTGTGTCATAATATCTTCCCAAGTGGGAGGAGAGGAACAAAACAAGATTATCATCATTCTCAATGATTGTATCTTCTTTCACAAGGATACCTTTATCACCAATAGGAGAGGTATCAAGAGAATTAAAATTATGGATTTCATGATTGTCTGTGTGTATCTTCTTGTATCAAAAACATCCTCACAAATGGGAGAGATAATAGGGTTTGAGTGAGGGATAGGCAAGGTGATATTAAGGATTGTGTCAATGGTTTTGTTCTCTTGCTCTAAGATGTTCTCATAACTAGGAAAGATAGTGGAAGGATGGATTGCATGTTTCTTAATGACCTCATTTCTTGGCTCAAAATTGTACTCATAAGAGGGGATGTTGTACTTATACAATCCATTCTTAACCATGTCAAAACCACATCTCTTAAAAGGAAACATGTTAACATGAAAAGTAAGATATCCAACTTATGCAATGCTTTTAGAAATGTGAACAAATGTCCTACAGATTTGATGATTTTCAATACTGAAATTTTTTTAGAATGATTTAAAATGGCTACACTAAATGGATGATTAGACCTATATGCATAAAATAGAAATTTCTAAAACTTTCTAGACTAAAACAAGGGGTTACCAACAAGTCTAGGAAGTGCAAAAAACACAAAAAAGCTTAGAAAAGATTATTTTAAGAGGCCCTGAAGGACTCATTCACCCATTTTCAAATGGGCCCCTGTACAAGGTCTTTTAAAAATGAAGAGTATAATTTATGAGTGATTATATGTTTTCTCTATTCCAAGTCTCAGACTGTAACTTTTATGACAAAATTTTCCAAAATGTGATGTCTAAATGCAAGTAAAATTAATGACAAATGATGAACTATATGACACTTTTTGAAATGCAATTTTGATCCAATTTTATGATTTAAGTGATTGAAAGTATGCTATTATGTAAATACTATGCAAAATCAATCTAACATTATGCAATTTTTGTTGAATTTTCATATTTAAAATGAATGCAAAATACAAGTTTACTCCTAAAATGTAATGCAATTTTATGCCAAATTTAGAAACCCTAAATGCAATGAATTAATGTAAATCTTATATCTAGGGTTTGAATGTACTCCAAATTAGAAATTAGAATGTTCAAATACTCGAGTTCACCAAAATGAAACAAAGAAAAATAGGCTAGGGTTCAAACACGTAGGGTTTTATACTAAATTTGGAATATTTCACCAAACTTACTATAAATAGAAAGGGAAAAATGGGGTGAATGAGCTTACTTATTCTTTTATTTCATTTAGGAAATGAGATTCCTCAAGTTAATATCCACTTTCAACCCTTAGGTGAGTGAATTCTTTGAGGAATCTTGCAATTTCCCTTTTTATGTTAGGATGGGGGTCTAGGTCAAACAACACTTTTGGGAGAAAGATTAAAAATAGCAAATCAACTCCAAAATGCAATCTATCACTTGGATTCAGTAGATTAAGCATAAAACTGAAGGAAACTACAAATTTTTTAGCAAATTTGGAAGAGATAAATGTTGTGTACCTCTCACAAAATGGTGTTTTAGAAGTTGTCTAAGGACTCATTTGCCCTATGACAAATGGGTCATGTGTAGGGATTTTCAAAAATGATTTTTGGGTCCTCTGCTCCTGTGTCTACACTCCCAGATTCCCAATTTTCACATTCAAACGATCAGAAATAAATCTAGGATCTGAGTTTCTATGAGATGACAACAAATGCAACTTTGCAATTTTGTAACTTTGAGATCTTCACCTTTTCTTCAACCTGCAAATCTGCAACACACAAAGAGAGGGGAAAATGTTTATTTTTGGTGAATGGGGGATTTCCTTGGTCAAACCCCATTTTGGTAATTAAACCATGAAATGAAATAAAATGGCATGAAAGGAATGATGAATGAAAAACTCAATGTCACAACTCACCAAACCCTTGAATAAACCTTGGAATGTAAATTTGTAACTTGCATGAAATGGCTTCAACAGACGTGGATCTTAAAACTTGAATCTTGACTTGAAATAATTCTTTCAATACTTGAATGGATCATGAAACCTACATCATCATATTAGCTCCAAAAACATGCATGATGCAAGAAGACTTTGATGTGACAATTGGATCTTGATTGATGCAATAAATGTTCAATAAATTTTCCTTTCAATTCCTTGAATTGCTTTCTTGATCAGAAAATTGCTAGCTTGAAAATCTTATATGAAACATAGTGAAATAAGATTATATTTATATATATGTATCCTTAATTTCTCGAAATTAAAATAACACAAGCCAACATCTAAATATGGTTTTTCAAATATGTTAAAACACTGCCAAATACATAATTTAAATTTAGGTCCTAGGTCTAAGGGAGGACCCATTCGCCCATGGACGAATGGGTCCTAGGTCCCTAACCCTTGGAAATGCATTGCTCAATGAGAATTGTTATGTTAATACATTAATGAATGTTGGGTTTCCTCTTTAGAAAATGTAATAAAATAGGCTTCAATTTGAATTAAAGGGGCCAATTAAGGAAAATTAAGCTCAATTACTTAAAGGATCCCTAGATAAGTGTGAAAGTGTAAAGAGGTATACTTTACAAGACCAAAAATAAGGCACAATTAAGTCCATTTTAATATTAATAATTAAGTGTCAAAATGTAAAGGGATACATTTTTCTACACTACACATACATCCATAGACAAAAGCTTATCAAAGCAACACTAGAGGTTGACACCATTAGCTTACTAATGAAAACATAATGCAACTAATCAAAGCATCATCAGAGACAACATCAACTCAATACCAACTTCTCACACCCTTGCAATAATATCCTACCCATATAGTTGACACCAATGACAATACCAAAGCTTGTTGGCATCAATGACGACATCAACTACACATACTTGTGACAATTAGATCTTCTATGTTTGAGTTGTTAAAAGAGTTAGTGTTGGGTTTCAACCTATATGTTTGGGTTGTATATGGTTCTCTCTACTCGAGGGATAACTAGGTTCTTACAATGGCCTCATGATGCCATAATGGTAGGGTGGAGAGCTTTACTTATCCTATTTTCATATCTCTCTATGAGTTCTTGGAAAGTGTGGCTTGAGCTTCCTCTTGTTGCCTACTTGAAATTTTAAATGCATAACTTATCTTACTATACTTATTTGAATAAACTAATGGTATATTTATTTAAGTTGTAAATGAGGAAGGATAAAATATTGTAAATTAAATATGCATGTAAAATAATAGAATATGGAATGGTTCATTTTTGAAAGAGGGAAATATATATGTAAGAGTCATTGTTCTACTACATCACTTGTCTTTCTTTTGTTTTACTTACAAGGGAAACTATGAGCATCAATATACCTTAGAAGATTATATGTTAAAGTTCATTTTTAAAGTCTCTCAAATGTGTTAGTGCTATTAAATAGAACAATAAAGGAGATTCGATAAGTAGTTAGCCAACATAAATTGAATAAAAGTTACCTTCTACTTAATTGGAGAAGAGAAAGTAATAATTAAGCATTTTATATAAAGCTTGCTCAACCTCTTTAGCATTATTGAAAACATAAGTCAAATGTATGAAAGAATGTTTTCATTAAGCGGTGGAAGAAGGTTCGCCAGGTTGGAAAATGTGGCCTTGATAGAGAAGAAGGGGAAAGAAAAAGTGTCTGTGGATGTGGAGAATATCCTGAGTTATGAGGATTTTGAGGCTCAGGAAGATGATGATTCTAAAGATTTTGATTTTGAGGAAAATTCCTATGATATGGGGGGAGATGAATTGGAGGAGGAGGAAAAAGATGAGGGAGAGGAGGACCAAGTGGAGCCGTTTGAGGAAAGAATGAAACTAGGAATGAACAAGATGGTGGGCTTTCTGGTCTGGAGAATAAAACTGAAGAATTGAGTAATGATTTTTTAAAAAGTAGATTAATCTTTTTGTAGGTCCAATTCGAGGATATGGTAAAGGATTTGGTTACTCTAATGCATGTCACTAACAGGTTGATGAGACATGCTATGTTGAGAGTGGCCTCAGGAGAAGCGAAGATACCCAAAAAATTGAAGAAGCAGGGGAAATTTGATGCCTTGAAACTGTTGGATGAAACAGAGGGACCTGACTGGCATGAATATGTGGCTCTCTTAGTTGAGTATGGGGACCTATTAAGGAAGGCCAGCTAATGGCTTGGTTTGTTGTTCTCCTGCTTTTTGATGGGTTTTTTGATTTAAACCAATATTTGGGACTGTTTGTTTATTTTGTATAAGATTTAATGGAATACTCCTTGGCATACTGTGGACTTAATTAATGGCCTTTGTAGCTTAAATTTTGTTGGTAGTAACTTTTTGTTTTTGATAGATAATGGTCGGACTATAGCAATGGTTTTAAATTTGAGCCTACGAGCCAACTTGATGTTGTTTTTTGGTTTGGCTGGTGGTGTTGTTTCCCACTTATGCTTCTCTTTTTGATATGCTATTGTTCTATGGGATCAGGGCCCTTCCCTATTTATTTTATCAAAAAACCAACTAAACCTCTCTTCCCAACAATCAACTTATAAAAGGTGAAAAAAGGGAGTATGTATAAACTATATATATGTGTATGTGTGTGTGTGTATATGTATATGTATATATATATGGGTGATCCCACAATAGTGGTTTACAATTTTTGGCCAAATTGGACACTGAAATTATTTTTTTAAACTAAATCTTCACACTCGAGCACCTATAGCAGCTAAACC
>VDFB02085696.1:0-19181 GCA_007258455.2 Sequoia sempervirens
TAAATCCAATGAGAAATCCCACAGGAAGACACATGATTAAAGCCACTATGGTTGGTGCAGTCACAATAGGAGAGTCTTAAGGAACAATTTGAACTATGCAACAATGAGTCAACAAAATGAAAACGACACATAAATTGATATGCAAACATAAATCTTCATTAATATGCAATGCTTCCATCCAACATTGTCCAGAAAGGGTGAACTACAAGGTCTCACAAGCCTCATCTCAAGTGCTTCACCAATACAACTATCGAATAGGCTATATTACATGCCCCTGAAGGGTTTATGCAAAAGTTTAATGAATATGAATCTTATCCTAAAGTACTTACTGAATGATAATCCTAAATGATTACAAATGCTTTTAAATATGATCCTCAAGCTCCAGAATAGGTTTGCATCAGCCATAAGGGTTAATAACTAGATGACTGATCAAATATGCATGTTGGCCTCAAGATATGAAGAATAACACAATGAAATTATGAGAATGATAACTTTCAATAGACAACTGCAAATGAGGTGAAATTTGGATAGGTGATAGATGCTGATGTATAAGTGTTATACCAAGAGCTAAGAAACATAGATTTGGTAAAGTGTGGAATGAACTACTAAAACTAATACTATATGCAATGCAAGAAAATAAGTATTTTTGGTTGATACATGATTGCTCTACAAGCAAGGATGCTTCTGCATCAAACACCTGGGATTGGAAGAAAAGTGAGTCCCTCACTTTCCAGGGCTAAGAGGAAAACCATGATGGTACACCTAATCATAAGAAATACATGATAAATCATCCACTAGTCTACCCTTCCACTTCACAAGCTATTATTTGCACTACTTGTTCATAGTGCTTCTTCTAATTTTGTTATCCAAAATATGCTCAATCTCCTCTAGTTCCTAATATTGTAACTTATCCTTCAAATATATTTCATCACTACTATCACCTGATTCACCTTTATGAAATTCATATATATTTGCAACATTGAAAATAGGTTATATACCCAATATCTCTAGTAACTCTACCTCATATGCATTTCCAAAATCAAACTTCTTAAGTATCTTACATGGTCCAAACTTCCTCATCTTCAACTTATTCTATGTTCCATCTAAAAATATTTCCTTCCTCAAATATACCAGCACCTCATCTCCAACAACAAATTCCTTATGTCTTCAGTGCTCATCTGACTTCTCCTTATACTTACCATTCATGTCTTCCAAATTCTTCTTGACTTGATTATGCAATGTCTCCATGAAATCTATAAAATCTTCTACCTCTACACTCCTTTTACTTTTCATTCTGATGTGCCTTAATTTTTCAACTCCTCTAGGACTTACTCTAGCAAAAATCTAAAATATTGTCTTTCCTATGCTCCGATTCATTGAGTTATTGTATGCAAACTCTTCTTGTCATAAAATTATGTCCCAAATTTCTACCTTGTCTCTAACCAAGCATCTAAAAATATTACCAAAATTTTTGATCACTACCTCTATTTTTCCATCATTTTGTGGGTGATATGTTGAACTAAACTACAAATTTGTCTTCATATTCTTCTGTAATGTCTTCCAAAAATATCCAATGAATTTTGCATCTCTATCTAAAAGAATACTCTTAGGTAATCCATTGAATCTCACAATATCCTTGAAAAATAAATCAGCAACATGGTCAACATCATTAGTCTTCTTACAAGGAATAAAATGTGCCATTTTTTAAAATTTATCCACAACTAACATAATAGAATCATAACCTCTTTGTGTTCTAGGAAATCCCAAAATGAAATCCATGCTCAAATCTTCCCAAGGTATTTTTGGTACTATTAAAGGCTTTTACAATCCAATATTTTGACTACTCCCTTCTTCAACTTGAATTTGTTTTAAACTTTCAGCATACTTCCTTACATCCTTATACATCTACAACAAAAAAAAATGTACACTCACCAAAGCTACTATCTTATCCACTCCAAAATGTCCTACTAAATATCCACTATGCTTCTCCTTAATCAAATTCTCTCATTGAACTCCTTGGTATACACAATTAATTTTCTTTGAATAACATACCTTCTTGAATGAAAAAATCCAACAAGTGGCTTTGGTATGCCACAACTATTTTTTTACATGCTTTCCATGCTTCCACAAAATCTACATCATCTTCATACACATTCTTTAACTTCTCAAATCCCAATAATTGTGCTCTCATCTCTATCAATAAATTCCTCCTTCTACTCAATGCATGTGAAACTTTGTTTGAATTTCTACTCCTATGTTTTAGCACAAATGTATAACTCTGTAAGAACTCAACACATCTCATGTGTCTCTAATTCAACTTTCCTTAACTGTTCAGATACTACAAAGTTTGATGACCTGTATACAATTCAAACTTCTTAGGAAACAAGTTTAATGTCTCCACTTTTTCAAAGCTTGAATTATGGCATAAAATTATTGATCATAATCTTAGTAACTTCTTTTGGCATCATTCAAATTCTCACTAAAATAGGCTACAAGTATTCCTTCTTGACTCAGTGCTACTCCAATTGCATTTCCACTTGCATCACAATCTACTTGAAATAATTTGTCAAAAACTAGTAATGCTAACACTAGTTGCTCAGTCACCTTTTGCTTTAACAATTCAAAACTCTTTTGTGCTCTAGATTTCTACTTGAAATACTTTTTGTATCATCTCATTGTCTTTGTATTTGGGGTTACAAAAAATATTGAAACTTTTGATAAACTTCTAGTAGAAACTAGATAGTCCATTGAATGATTTGACTTCTCCAATGTTTACCATTGTAGGCCAATTTAAAATTTATTTTGCTTTCTCTGAATCCATCTTGAATCCTTTAGAAAAAACATCAAATCCAATGTACACCAAGTCTTTATTTATGAAACTACACTTCTTAACATTAATCAACAGCTTCTCTTTTCTCAACCTCTGTAATACTTGAAGGATGTGCCACAAATGCTCTTCTCTATTCTTATTGAAAATCATAATATCATCCAAGTAAACAATTAAAAAATTACCCAAGAATTTCTTCAATGTACCTCATTCATCAATCTCATGAAAATACTTTGGTGCACTGGTCATGTTGGTTATTTTTTTAGAACCAAAATTGATCTCACCATAAGCCTATGAATTAGCCACAATCCAATGATAAGCATGGGTGAGGATTGGCAAATAAACAAGTAAATATTACTAGGACCTTAATTCTACTCTTTGGGCTATGTGAAACCTGGGAGGCTGATCCTTATTATGTTCATATGAAATTCTTCTTCTATTTTATCAAGAACATTTGAACAAATAGATAAACTTCATCAAGGATTTGGCTAACCCTTAAGAAAATTACTATCTATAGTGAGGAATAAGTGATATTTCATGATGATATGTTGTGATTAAAGGTGATTCAATGATTATCATTCTCATTCTATGCTCTTGGTCCAATGCAGGATTGACTCATTTATATTCAAGATAACTAGAGAAATAGACCAATGCCTTGTCTTTGGGTAATGGAGTCACATTTGTAACAACCTATAATATCTTAGCAATTTGAATAAGTAATTTGTAGGCTATTGACATATTGCATTATAATATTCAATTCATTGTGGTGAAAAACAAAACTATTTAGAAATCCTAGAATCTTCCCTCACAAACCTATGATCTCATTTAAGCATTTTAATCAATTCCTTGAACCGAAGCATAAATAAAATCACTCATTCAGCCAAATTGATTGAAGATAAAAAAGTATCCTTAATCATTTCATTTATAATCTATACAACAAAATACATAGGAGAGAATATGCTTTCGAACTTGCATTTTCATTTTTAATACTACTATTGTAAAACTAGTTAAGCTCATTACAAATTAACTTATGCCATAGACTTCATACTAATCTATTCATCTATGCATGAATTTACAAATTTATCTTTGATGAGCTCAATTTTCCAACCTAGACCACTTGAGACCTAAAATTTGAACCCTTGGAACTTGCCCTGAAATCCCATTTATAAAACATGGGAGCAACAAGCATTAGGCCAAATTAAAATTTTAGTCAAATTTACATTTGACACTTGATTTCATTTCAATTTTAGAAACCTCTCTAGATGGTGATATTTGCTCATTCCAAATTGGGGGGAAAATAAAAAGACAAAACCTATACAATTCATTGAAGAAGACCAACTAATTCTCCAAAAGGCATCATTTGTCATTGCAGGAGCACCAAAATCTCTTGTCCACATCAATCAAAGAAGATTCTCCATGCCAGCACCCCAAACAAAAACTTATACATTTGTTGAAGAAGACGATCCCATCATTATGCTAGCAATATCATGAAAAAAAAAATTAGAACCGAGGTGCTACTCTAATTCTTCAAAATTAGAGTAAGCATGCTTGCTCCATATTCTTGCTGCAACTAGAGAAGCTATGACCCCTCCATCATCATAATCCTCTTAACATGCCAATGTGAGAAGGTAATGGTCATACTCTATATCAGTATCCACTTCATCTCTCAAAGGACTAGCTGAATTCTCCATGGGAGAGTTGTGCCCCCCCATATAAGAATCATAAGCCTTGTGGTACTTATTCTTCTTCTTCCCAGAAGAATTACCCAATTTCCCACCAAACTCACCTTGGTCAGGAACAACAACCCTATTCCTCAATTTGTAATTACTCCTAACACCACCCCTCTTAGACTTCTTATGGGTTTTCCTCTTCAACTTGGGTGTTGCAGTAGATCCTAGTGCTTCTTGTTAAATTTCAAGTTTTTTCTTTTGAGATTAAAGCATACTAATCCTCCTACATCTCTTGATTGGTTGGACGGACTCACTAGGCTAACTCATTCTTGCAAGAAATTGGAGAAGATCTAGCGAACCTCAATTGCAAGAAAACTTTCACTAGCTTTTTCTCTCAGATTGAAATTGTTGGAAACAAACCCTCAGACCTATTAGTTATTTTTTAGAACCAAAATTAATCTGACCATTACTTATGAATTTTATAGAACCCAATGATAAGCAAAGGCAAGGATTGGCCAACAAACAAGTACTAGATTTCTAGGCTAGACCTCTACTCTTTGGGCTCTGTGAAACGTAGGAGGGTGAACCTAACAATGGTTATATGATACTCTCATGTCATTTTATCACAAACATTGAAAAAAAATATATAGATCCCTATCAAATGCAAATAGACAAAATTCCTGAAGGATTTGGCGGGCCCTTTAACAAATTGTACCTACAGTTCTAGGAATGAGAATTAATTGATACCACTATACCGCAATTACAAGTTTGTCAGAAATTGTTGTAAAGATAATTTATGTTCTTTGTCAGGTACATGCGGCTTACTAGCATAAAAAATAACCAAAAAAATGGTCTAGTGCCTTATATGAGGGCAATGGATTCACATATGCAGTAAATTGTAATATAATAGAAAATGGAAACAAGTATTTGTAGAATATTTTATACTACTTTGTAACACACAACTCGATATTTCTAGAATTAGAAAACTTCTTAACAATACTTGAATTTCAATCACAAATCTATGATCTCATTTAAGCACTTATTTAGCTCTTTGAACTAAAGAAAAAGATGAAATCACACATTCAATCAAAGTGATTGAAGATGAATAAATGAACCTTGATTCCTTTATTCATTATTTGAAAGAAAAGTTTAAAAAGGAGAGAAACTAATCTAGGAAATTGTAATTATCATTCATATATCTTTGCTGCTATAAACAATTAAGCCTATTATAGATCTGAATGTGTTCCTAAGAGTTAGCACTAATCTATCTTTTTTTGCTTAAAATTATCCAAATTACTTATATATGAGCTCAAAATTGCTTAAACATCAAAAGACCTCTGTAATTAGAATTGAAATTCCATTTATAGAAACATGGGAGCAACAAGCATCAGGCCAAATTACAATCAAAGTCACATTTGCATTTGACATACATTTCAATTTTAATTTCAAAATTCCTTAGACAGTTATATCTACACTTTACAAAGTGAGGGAAAATCATATAAGACAAAAGTTATTTTCATTTAGTGAAGAATATATTCCAACCTTCCAAAAGGTAACTTTCACTAGTTGCAATAAAATTATAATATCTTCTTCATGAGCCATAATGTTAACCACAAGCATGCCTAGTCAACAAATATTTTAAAAACATGAAAAGCAATAGAAAAATGGATGATTGACTCATGCAAGTCATCATTTGTGCCATCAATCTTCCTAATAGGGAGAGAATAATATTTTACAATACTTCAATGAAAGCCTAATCTGTAATATTTCAAGACCATGCATTTTTTATCTCCTATCCATTATTCACCATATTCATCATCACCTTTACACATACAAATTTACTCATTAAAATTTTCCAACCAAGTTTTGTATTCATCTTCAGTGGGCCATTTTTCATGCAATAAAATTTGTATCTTTTCACTATGTTTATTATAGCTTGCATCAATTAAGGCTCTGGCCTTTTTGAAAAAAAATTCCATTCTCATTTCAATCCCCACCATAATATCAACATTAGGATTAAGAGAGGAATAATAAATGACCTTTAACATCATCTTAGCTTGTGGGAGTTATTGAAATGCATAAGAAAACTCAGAGGGGGGTTGGATTATTTGTCACCAATCACATTCACAAATCTCAAACAATTATCAACTCCACATCCACTTTAATATGTTATTAAGTATGAGCATGAAGTTCACATAATAGAAAGCACTATCAACACAAGGAACACCAGATTTACATGGAAAACCCAATAAGGGAAAAACCATAGTGAGGATTAACTCATAATATAAGAGTATTTACAAAAATGATTACAAAGAGGCTCACTACCTATAGATAGGACTCATTGTCCAAAAAGGGTACCCATTGCCCATAGATAAAGAAAGATAACAGAAAATATGCCACAACAACTTGAAAACATTTGCATCCTTGATTAGAGAATTGTAGACACCATCAGCTCACTGCTTTCAGGATTCAAACACATTAAAGTATTGCTACCTTAATTCACTTTCACACACTCTTGCTTCTCACACTTGTGGCATTCAATCCTTAACATCTTTTCTTATATTTATACCATCTTCAACCTTAGAAACTTTCTCCAAGGTTGGCTACACACACTTCATCTTACAAATTCAAATTAGGCTAGAAACTCAACATTCTCTTGGTGGAACAGAATGAGAGTAGACCAAACCAACACTTAACCAAGACCTAAAACAACATCTCAAATCAATCACATGATTCCTTAATTGATACTTATCCTTCACATGATGCGTAGACACCAGTTCAATCAAACCTAATAAAAACACAAATGAACTTTGAAGTACATGTTTCCACAACAAGAGGATAACATGTGGACCACATAACATGATTCATCATACAATGGAACACATCTTGGATACCTTCAGATTCATCCATAGCTAATGCATCAACCTTCATACATAGAATACTTTCCATTAGTCCATCTAGACTATATAGACACATAGAGTAATTCTAAACCTAGTCTTCCAGAGCACCAAACAATGAAAACCTTTGATTAAAAATAGATAACACCATTACAATCCTTTTATTAGATCCCTAAGACCTGAAACAAACTAGTGGAGGACTATGGAGAAAATATATTTCTCCTAGTCCATAGACAAACAACTCTTCTAGACTAGTTCACAAATCGGTGAACATAACTTTCACTCTTCATCAAACCAGAAGCTCTAATCCAAGATATATCACCCAAGGATGCCCTTAAATAACACTTCAGATTTGCACAAGCATAGGACTAACATAGAAGAAATGTAGAGAACAAATCAAAGGACATTCTAAACACACTCACAATTTTTTCTTTACTATTTCTCAAAAGCACTTGGTAACTCATCATATCAGTAGACCTGCAACATCATAAAGATAGCTCCATGTACTAACAACACCTCTATAGTATCTCAACTATACATGCACAACTTGCAATCACTCATTTCCTTTCTCTACAACAACCTAGACTATGTTGACATAAATGGAAACATTAATGGAAAGACCACCATACTCGTTCATACTTGCAACAAGAGTAACTCTCCCAGATTATTCTTCCCTATATCAAACTCCTTTAACTCACCTTTGTAATTCAATATTGGAGGCATATTGAACTCCTCCATTTCTTTGAACACTTTCAATTTTTTCTGGAGTTGCATTCCTAGCTTTCCATTAAAACTTGTTATTTCATTCACCAAATCAATAGCTTGTAATATTTCAAGGACATTTGTAGGAGCTTTAGGATCTTCTCGTATCTTAGATATCATTTCTTTTAAAGACCCTACCCTAGTGCTCCATTTGCTCCATTCATTTTGGAAACCCTCCTAAACCTACAAATACCTTATGTTTGCTTCATGAATGTTCCTATAGGCAACCAATACATCATCAGCTCTGTAACTTACAAGCTTTGTTACCATATGTTTCAACATGTGCTCAAAAAAGTCATTTTCCACCTTAACATTTTCAAATTTTTCCTTGACATTTTCCTTCTCCATATTTAATTGATTATTCAAGTCATTAATCCTTAAGTCTAAGGTTTCCCTCTCTTCTGTAGACAATTATAAAGAAGAAGACAATGGAAAAGACAATATCCCTATTGATTGGCTAGCCTGAGCAGTGGCTCTCATCTTATTTCATGCAAAGCCTTATTGTACTCCTTCAACAAGGAATCATATTTCTTTTAAGAAATTTGTCAGTTGTATATGCATTGAGCATTATATCATGAACAATTAACTTATTTCCTTGGAAATGAGTCATATTTGTAGCTCTCTTCACTACCATGGAACCAATGACCTCTTCAATAGGCCTAGCGACATCATGCTTCCCAGTATTGGGTTCCATGGACCAAATTGCAAGAGTATGCAACTTTGGAATATAACCAAATCCAAACACTTGTCTTCAAAATGCTCCTTAGATATAGAATATTGAGGGTCTCTTCTTATTGCATCAAGTGTAATAGTTGAGGTGATGGTGCACCCTGGTAGCAATATGGTGCAAGAGCACCTACACCTCATCCTCCATTTTTGCTCATTTAATGAAAAAATGTTGTTAGAAGGTTAGAATTAGTATTTTTGAGTCTTTTTGTCATTAATAAGGTCAATCAAGACCATTGAGAAGGATCTAGGGTGAGTTTTTGAGTTTTGAGTCAAAATATGCAAAAATGCAATCTTGCACTAAAAGTTGCTTTTGTAGCCTTTGAAGGCAAAAATGTGAATTTTTATGTAATTGTGCAAGGTTTGGGGTCTTAATAATGTAATAAGGCTAATTCCAAGCCATTTGAATGGTTTTTAAGGTCTTAGGTCTTTAGGATTAAAAAGTTGCTTCAAAATGCAAAGTTGTCATAAGGAAATTTGGCGTAAAATCAGCATTAATGATGTAATTTCATTAACTAATGGTTCCCTCCTTCAAAAATCAGTTGAGGGCAGTTGTAAATGATGGGAAACAAGTTTAAGAATCCTCCCTTTGGTCGAGGTTGGGTTGTTGTTGGCAGTTTTGAAGTTTTGAAGCATTTAATAAGAAGAAAACTTTGTTTTTTCTATTTTTTACAGCATTTTTTCCTGATCCCGTGCTTGGTACGGTCTGGTACATCATTGTACGGACTCCAAATTGAAATGGTTTGAAAGAGGGAAGAATCTACTTTCTTTTGGTGGTGATTTTTCTCGTTTTCATTAAGAATTGAATAAGTTACATCAATTTTAGTGAAAGTGGGTCTGAAATCTTGCAAAACAAGGGTTTGGTCACCAAAATGGATGTAATTCCCATTTCCACCGTGGGAAAAATCTAAAAACTGGTGGATTGGTATATTTAGGACTCCTTTACATTCTTCAATTTGTTTCATATTGAAAAATGGAGTTTTGCAAAAGTTATGTGATGCCCTAGGTCTGGTTTTACCTTGAAACAGTCCAGAAAATGATCATTTGTAAGCTTTTCTTTTGATTTCTGAGTATTTTAAAGAAATAGAATGAATGAAATATGTGAAAGGGGTCTTGGGGAACTTTTTGGAGTCTTTTAAAGGCATTAGGGGTGTTGGGGTGTGCCTTGACAAGTTGAAAGCTTCCTTGTACATGCCTAGTTAAGCCTTGTTTATGGCTTGTAAATCAATCTTTTGATACATTTGTTTTGGGTGTTTGATCCTGTGCTTTTGGGAACTTGTGGGGGATCTTGTTAGAAGTCTAAAACCTGATTTCATTGTTTGGTTAATTCCTTTAATAATTTTTTATTTTGACTGTCCTATTTGGCAATGTTGCAAGGTTGCATGGGCTTGTGTAAGAGTGATGAGAGAATGGGAGTTTTTGAGTGTAAAGTCAGGTTATTTGGTCTTGTTTTGACATTTTGAGAGTGTACACAGCATCCCCAAGTCCTTCAAACATGTCTGGTTGTGTGAGTTGAGTTGGGTGATCAAGTTTCTTGTTGGAAGGAATAGTGAAGTTGATGTGTGCATTTAGAGAAGCTATTGGAAAAAGGTATTGCTTCCCCTGCCACTCTGCATCACAATATCATTCCACTTTCTATGACAATATCCCTAGCCTCGACAAGAGTGATAGCTGCAATCTCAGCCATAATCTTTTCTTCCTCTACCTTCTCAGCTTCTTCTTGTTCAAAAGGATCATCATTAGCCCTTGCTTGTTCAAGTCTCTCCTTTATTTCTTTTCTTCTCTATTGAACCATAATTTTTTTGAATTCCTTAGATTGTACAAATGAATCATCTGTAAGAAACTCATTACAATCATCGATCCTAGGATCATTATTAGCCTATTCATCATAATTCCATTGGAATATTCTATCTTGGGGAACTTCTGAATCAAGAGTATCTTCAATATTAGGGGGAGGGAATTTTCTTTCCACCTCCTCATCAGTAGGTACATGTTCTGCCACTTGTTCCTCCCCAATTATTTGAACATTTTCTCCTTGTACATCTGCAGGCTACTCTAGAATATCCATAGCTTGAGGTTGTTGCTCAAAAAGAGTTTGTGCTCTTTCAGCAGCCTCCTTTACCTTTTCCTTAAAGTCACCACTCTGATAATCCTTTAGTTTTGCAAAATACCTTTCAAAATGATTCTCTATTATATCATAGGGACTCACATAAAATGAATTTCTCTTCATAATGCTCTCCTCAATGTCACATATGGTTGTCCATTCATTTTTTTCCAAATACAAAAGCCCCATCACTAGACAAGTTTCTCAACACATCATCGATGTACAAGAAATCTTGGGAGAAAATAGATAAATTATTCTATTTTCTCTTTGCATGCATAAAACCTTATAGGTCAAAACTCCTAACCTCATCAATAGGTAACCTAAGGTTATTCACCATGATTCCAAATTTTTCATATACCTCCATGGTAGTAGTTGTAAAGTAAGCAAAGGAACATTGGGGCACTAGCACAGTACCCTTCCTAGGTTATCTAAACAATTCTAGGTCCATATAATCAATTTTCCACATCAAATCATAAATTCTAATCAGTCAGAGACATATAGGGGCAAGCAATGTGGTGCTACCTTGGCTCCATAAGCCCTAATTAGAGTATATTCTGAGTGCAGAGACCAGTCTGCCCAATTATGCTATGAATTTTATCTTGCTACATCATTTGGACACATGGTGTTTCTAATTAATCTTGAAATCCTATGAATGGGTTCCACACCCAAACTCTCTAGAATACTAAACCTAATAAAATTACAAAACACCAAATAGTTGGAATTGGAACAATCTTGGTCCCAAATATGTGTCCATATTTGTACTAGCAAAACATTATTCTCATTGTCCTTTTGTCTCAATCTCAACTTCCTTCTCCATTTCTCTTGACTCTCAAATAGAACCATATGCATCAATAGAGAATAATGTGGAAAAGATAGGGGCATAACTTCCTTCTTTAGATTGAGAAAATACTTATTCCTTTTTTCTATGATATAAGCAACATAATCAAAACAAGTATTCTGATTTTGACCCTGTATATTCATTTCCATCAGCAATAGGTCAGTGGCTATCGTAGCATCAAAATTACAAGCCAAAACTTGATTCAATCAATAATATGTGTTCTCTAAATAGTCAAAAAATTATTCACACTCAAAGGGCTCTATATCTTTAGGACCAAATCTTTCCTTCCTCTTTATATGCCTTACAAGAAATATACTTCTGAATGCAAATTTATTCTACTCATACTCACCATATCGGTCCACATGGTTGATGTTAATTGTATAATTTGGATTCAACCCAAATACGTCCACAAGTTTATCCCTTGTTACCTATAGGACCAAAGTGGCATTTTCACTCTTGATCTTCCTATCTGTGGAATCGTAATGCTTAGCTAATTCCATCATCACATCCACCTCCACAAACACATTAGGTACCACCAACTTCCCAAGGTTAAGGCTCCATAGGTAACAGTTCAGCCTCTTAGAATACCTTCTATTAAAAGCATACAAAAACAGCTTCCATCCACTTTGAGGCTAGGCCAATTATCTAATTTCACCAACATTGTTGATTAATCTGCTTGTCACATCAACTTGCCTTGTAGGTCTCTTTCCAATTCTTTACCCACCCTAAATTATGTTTCTAGAGGCACCCTCGATGAATATTTCCTAAGTTTTCTTTACACTCCTTGACCTTGTGGATGCCATAGGGGTATTTGGCATAGGGTTAGATGCTTCTAGTGGCTACAGATTAACCTTGGATGACACATCCTGGATCTTAGGCATCTTAACCCTTTCTTCTTGAGTTTTCTCTTTGTCCTAATGTTAGACTCACTAGATTTTGCTTCACTCATTTTTGCGATGTGACAAGACTATGGTTTATAGCTTTTTGTTAATCAAAGAGGCCTACCTAGTTTTAAATTCCAAGACACAATTTGCAGAAACAAAACAACCCCAAACCTTATGCAATCCTTACCATCCTAATTTAGGACACTCAAAGAGTAAACCCTAAGAAAACTCATCTTTCAAACTCCCCACTAATTTTCAGACTAGCACAATTCAATATACTTGATAGGAAGAGATATGGAAATTTGCTTACTCGGGTGAGAATTTGATGTCAATGCTTCTCTAATTGCTTGTTGGAGAATGTCGCATTGTTTCCTCAGACTCTTGTTGTCTTCTTCACTCTCGAGCAATTCCAAATGTGTAGAAAACAAGCCAACTACCTTCCTTACAGCTGAGAAATGGAGTGTAACACCATTAATGGTTAATGGAAAGCTCGTACGAGTGAACTAACACAGTCATTCACATTTAAACCCTAGTCATTGATCATCTCACCTTAAAACCATATCAGCGACTCTCCTTTCACCTCACTACCTTCTCCTTTGCTTTAAATGATTTCTTTAGGACATTTCCACATTTCCTCTTATCTCGAGGCCATCACTCATTGCTGGTACATTTCACCCTTCGCAAGTCCTATCAACGATGTGAGCATCCATGCAATGAGATCTCAACCATTGGATTAAGGATCATCTTTGGTCATGTTCATTTCCCATTGTGTATCGTTGATTCACACTTCAAATTCCAGATCACATCAATGATGTAGAGAAAGGTGATGAAACAAGATCCAGCCACGTGTAGCTTCTTGAAAATCAAAGGCACAAGAAACATCGTTCACAAGAATAATTCAAATCGACGATAGAAAATTAGAACACATGACCACATCATTCATCACTATTTTGAAGATCAAATTTTATAATGAATCTATGATTAGCGATGGAAGAAAATGCACAGAGCACAAAGGGTCATCGCACATCACCAATTCAAAACACAAAACTCACAAGCAATTAGTGATAAAGAGGAAGCCAACAATAATGAAAGGAACACATGTATCATGCATCACAAATGCAAAACTCAAGATCCATAAACTATCCATGATATGTGAAACAAGACAAATACCATTCATCACACATCACTAATGTAATTATTGCATTTACAAAGCTATATGTGATGAGTGATGAGAAAAAGTGGTAGACGAGACTTATGTGGGACAATTTTCATGTGCTCATAGGTTGTATTGAGAAAGGGGACCACCTACGATGAAGAAATATAAAGCCTAAAAAGACTTAAAACCATTTTATTGAAAGGATGTAAAGGCCAAACAAGGTCGATCAATCAACCTTATTAAATAAAGGAGTTTTTCAAACTTAAGCACAAGGGGCGGGTTACTTTATGGGCTTGAACGGGCTACATCAGGTCAACCAAGGAATAGACCGCAAGAACATAGGTTGAGATATGAAAGAAAATATTCAAAGTAACATAATAGCTCATAGAACCCTAAACCGTAGCCACATTTGACCAAACTAACACTCAGGAAAATGCCTTTTCCCAGACCAATGGAACATGAATTTTTTTTATGAGGGTTCCATCAAAACCCACAATAATTTTTACCAGCCATGGGACAATTACTTCAATACTTTTTCAATTGCTTCCCTTAGACACGCACACTTCTCCTCTAGCTCTAAACCAATTTCTCAACTCTCAATTACTACAAATAGTGAGATAAAAAAATAGATGATCCACATTAAGTAGATTAACTAGAGTGTGTAGCCATTGTTCAAAGAAGGCTCATGTGAGTGAATTGACAACTAGGTACTCAACTTTGAATCTTGGTTGTCCATCTTTTCTAATTTAAAACATAATCAATGACGCTCCTCAAGCATTACTCCTTTCTTTTATAACTTGTGCCTCAAAAATAGCAATAATACGTCAGAAAGCTACCACATTTCCATTTAATCTCATTAGTCATCTCTAATCTAACATCCATCATGTATTTCCTTCCTATTACATACCCCTTTAATTGAATTAGTGAGGTGCCAAGATCTGGCAGTGAGGAGAATACTCTTTCAAACATTCCATCACCCATTGCAGATTTTCCTTCCTTTTTTAGAGTCCCATCAACAATGTAAGCATTAGAAAAATGAAATATCAACCATTGGATCATGGTCCAGCCTCGACTAATCCTTATCTCACATCGCACATCACAAATCCAAGTCTCAATGTCTGGTTCTGATCAACAATGGGAGAATGGTAGCAATGGAACAAAATTGGGCCGCATGTACCTATTTCAAACTCAAAGGAACAAAAGGTGTCATCCATATCACACTTCATATCGACAATGGAACATTGGAATGGAGGACCACATCACTCATCACCCATTTGAAAAAGGTAAGTGCACAACTATCAATGATAAGTGATGAAAAGAGTCACAAAGAGTTTTAAAGGCAATCCCGCATCGCAAATTCAAGACATAGGACTCAAAATCTATTAGTGATATGAAACAACCAGTGATACAAAGGGAAACTCATATCACTCATCGCTAATGTGAAACATAAAGCTAGAATTCTATTCATGATGAGGGACCAATAAAGCAATGAATGGGGATTTAAGAAAGACAATTTTACAAGTTGTTTTAAGAAGGGGAACATCTAGGATCATGTAGAAAAATTCCTCAAAATACTTAGAATCATTTTATTAAAAGGGTGTAAAGGCCAAACAAGGTTGATTAGTCGACTTTATAAAATATATTTCAGACCTAGGCATCAGGTCCAATAATACAATGGATTTGATGACATAAGTTACAACTCAACTAACCATAAACTAGTAGCAAGGGGTCAACGACAAATTATAATGCTAAAAAGGGTGAAAACTAAAGGGTTATTCAGGAAAGGCTTTAACAACATAAAACCAAAGGCATTGATAGTGAATGAAGCCCTAACTCCAAATACTTGAAAGCAACCAAATTTAGTAGAATTTAAAAATGGAACCAATTTTTTTTATGGTTTCCATTAAGTCAATCCAAAAGGCATGACTAACCACTAATATAATCCCTGATTATTCTTAAATGAATTCTTCCATTCATCTACTTCTCTGATTCTAATATGATAATATTCACTCTTGAGATCAATCCTCGAAAAATATTTTTCTCCACTCAAACAATCCATAATGTCATCCATCCTTGGAAATGGAAATCTATACATGACATTGATCCTATTGATTTCTCTTGAATCGATACACATTCTCCACTCTCCATCCTTCTCAGGTGCAAGTACAATAGGGTATTGCACATGGGCTCAAAATTTCTTTGATCAGCCCTTTCCTCAACAACTCTTGAATTTGTCTGTTCACCTTTGAATTCTCTTCTGGTGTCATTCTATGTGTTGCTTTGTTAGGTAAACTCATTCCTAGTATAAGATCTATATGATGACTAATACTTTGTATAGGTGGTAAATCATCTGGTACATTCTATAATATCATATCTTTGTACTCTCATAATAATTTTGCAACTTCTTTTTATGGTGGATCATTTCCCTTTGCTACCTATGGACTTCCACCTTTCTTTGGAATCAATGAAAAACACATGTTCTCATGTCTACATCCATCTAAAAATTTCTTTCATCTACCAAACATAGTCCCCTAGTGCCATAAAATTCTATCTTCTCCTCTTCTTCCAAAGGTATCAACTTCATTCTTTTCCCATTTGATGTCACAGTATCGATATTTCTTCTTCCATCATGAATTTCTTTCTTATCATATTACCATGGTCTTCCTAATAGTAAATGGCATGCAGCCATAGGCATGACATCACACAATACTTCATCCCTATATGATCCAATATAAAGTTTCATCAAACATTTCTCATTCACCAATATCTTATGTTCATTGAATCCATGCTATCCTATAAGGGATTCGATGTTTCGATCTCTTAAAATTCAACCTAGTTACCATATCCTCTAAAACTAGGTTATTAGCATGACCACTATCAATGATAACTTTGCATACATTTCCTTTGAACTTACATCTAATTTTGAATATACTATTTCTTTGCGGTGGCTCTTCAGTCACTTTTTCATGCATGAAAGCTCTCCTCATTACCAATGATTCACCTTTCTTTGGTTTCTAAACTGAATTAGGGGATCAAACATGTTATTTCTCCACATATATTGTTCTTCTTGTATGCCCAGGTTTATTTCTAGTACTTTCTTGGTGACACTCAAATGCTATATGTCCTTCACCTCCACACTTGAAAAATGTTCCTTTGAATGGCCTTCTCTCATATTTCCCTTTAGCTCTCCAGTATCCAACATTGTGGTGATAATTATGATCTCTCTTATTGTGGTAAAAATTTCTATCTTCTCCTCCTTTGTGGTATGAATTGGCATCCTTATCTTTTCTCTGGTAAGGTCTTAGATCTTTGTTCTACTCTACATACAGTCTGCTTTCTCCAAAATGGTGTCCACTCTTCTAAAATCTTCCTCTTTCATTTCTCTACCTTTGTTCAAATTTCTTGTTTAGGTTCTCTTCTACCTTCAATGCAAACTGATATGCTTCTTCAACATATGCCATCTTTACTAAACTCATTTCTTCATGAATGTTTTTTCTTAGTTGATTAATGTATCTAGAAACCTTCTCTTTTCTTGTTTCACTATCATCGGTTTTGATTACCATTTTGTAGAATTCTTCAGTGTACTCTTTTGCAAATCTTTCTTTTTATCTCAGGTTCTCCAATCTCTTCAACAATTCAAGTTCATAATCTATTGGTATGAATTTATTCTTCAATTTTGTCACCATTTTGTCCCACTTGATGATTCTTTCTTTGCCTCATCTATTTTGGTCAAACTGAACTTCTTTCCACCATAATGTGGCGTGTCCTTTCAACTTTGTTTTTGCAAATCTGAATCTTTTATGATCTTCAATTTCTTCATTTTGAAATTATTCTTCTATTTCATTTATGCAATCAATCAATTCTTTAGAATTCAAATTTCTGATGTAATTTTGAATTCCAACTCTAAGTGACATACCAATCTTTGAAATAACTTTCAACATTTTGACTTGATCTGATTCTTCTTCTTCTAGGGTTTCAAAAATTTTGTTCACATGTTCTACTTCATCATTACTTTCATCATTTTTCCTAGGGTTTAGGCCTCGCCTTAGATCTTCTTCAACAACATCTAACCTAACTCCCATCTCACGTGTTATCTCCAACATTTCATCCATTCTTCCAACAAAATTCACCATAGTAGGCACTCTCCTTGGTGGCATATATCCCCCCAAATTGGTAGAACTACCTCATTTCAGAAATTTCGCTACAAGGGTTTTAATTGCCTCAAAATAAAAAATAGATTGAAAACGAATGTAGTATTCCTTAGTTTAGTGATTTTTTCACCTCAAGGAATTCATTTAGGAATTGAAAACTCACTCTGATACCTCTTGGTGCAGTCACAGTAGGAGGGTTCTAGAAGGAATAGTCCAAACTATGCAACAATGAGTCAAGATAGTGAAAACAAAACAAAAATTTGATATGCAAACATAAATCTTCATTAATATGGAATGATTACATGCAACATTGGCCACAAGGGAAAACTACATGGGCTCACATGCCTTGTCGCAAGGACTTCAACAATACAATTGGCCAACAAGTCTTATTTCATGACCTTGAAGGGTTTATGAGAAAATGTAATGAATCTAAATCTTATCCTAAACTACTTGCTAAATAACAATCCTAAATGACTACAAATGCTTATAAATATGCTCCTCAAGCTCCAAAATAGGTTCCTGTTAACCACAAGGGTTAATAACCCGATGATTGATCAAATGTGCATGTTGGCCTCAAGATATGCATAATAGCATGGTGCAATTCTGAGAGTGATAACATTTAATAGACAACTACAAATGTTGAGAAATTTGGATATGTAATAGATGTCGATGTGTAGATGCTATTGTTGCAAGTGTGAATAAGTAAGGTGGTGTTTTCATTGATGTCAACACAGTATAGGTTATTGTAGAGAAAGGAAACAAGTCATTGCAGATTGTACATGTATAGTTGAGATGTTGTAGAGATGTTGTGAGTACATGGAGCTATCTTTATGATGTTGCAAGTGTGCTGATATGATGATTTATCAAGTAATTTTTAGAAATAGTGAAGACAGAGTTGCATGTGTGTGTTCAGAATTTGCTCTAGTTTGTGCTTCACATTTCTTATGTGTTGATCCTATGCTTCTGTGGATCAAAAGTATTGTTTATGGGAATATTTTGGTGATATATCCTAGTTTTTAGTTTATGGTTTGATGCAGAGTGAAAGTTGTGTTCACCGGTGTGTGACCTGTTGGCAGAGTTGTTTGTTTGTGACTAGGAGAAATGTTTTTCCTTTACAGTCCTCCCCTATTTTGTTTCTAGTCTTGTGGATCTAATAGAAGGTCTGT
>VDFB02085697.1:0-22746 GCA_007258455.2 Sequoia sempervirens
GGATAGTGTTCTGTAATCTGATTGTGGAAGATTGTCTTTCAAGAGAGGTAGTGCACCTACACACTACCTGTATTGAAAAGTGCATAAAAAATACATCAACATGTACTAACACCCAAGCCACATAAAATCAACTCGGCATTTTCGTGTTTTTGAGTTGATGAAACACATAATTTTTTCTCCATTGCCACTTTTTGGCATACCATGATCCTGCACATACCCCAATTCAATATCACTTTTTGAGAGAGAAAGTTGTAAAGAATGGAGTGAAACTTGAGTATGTGCCTACAAAGGACCAGTTTGTTGATATATTCATGAAGGCTCTTCCTAAGGATACTTTTGAGTATCTCTTAGAGAAGTTAGGGGTTATTACTCCTCCTTTAAACTAGATGCATAACGAAATGCATAAGTCTAGTGGATATCAAGATTCATTCCTTATTTTGGAACGAGGTTGGAGGCTATCTCTTAGGGGGAGTAGGTAGTGCTTTTTTGGTTATTGCAATAAGGGGGAGTTAATGTTGGTACAAGTTGATGTTGTCCTTTATTGTTGTTTGGTACAGTTTGGTGTGTGCTCCTAAGGGGGTGTATACAAAGTAGTAGAGAGAAAGTATGTATGCCAAAGGGGGAAAGAGATGTATATGTGTTGCCCTTTTCCATTGATGTCAAAGGGAGAGAGAAATTAATGTGAAAAAGGATTAGTTAAGAAAGGGGAAAAGATAGTTGGTATGAAGCACTATGTTGGTGATCAGAGCTGTTATGTTTGTTGTTGATGGTTTTTCACATCATGTGTTGTCATCAATAACAAAGGGGGAGATTATTGCAATTATCAGAAGTTGGGGTTGTCATTGATGTCAATAGGCTTATGTTTGTGTTGTCAGTGAGCCTTTGATAATGAGCCCTTCTTTCTTTTGGGTAGTGAGCCCCTTTATATTTATTTTTGCAATTACTTTGTGTTGTGAGCTAATCCTCATTGTGGTTTTCCCTTCTTGGGTTTTCCACATAGATCTAGTGTTCTATGTGCATGGGGTTGATATGTTTTATTTTCAACTATTTGTTTTTATGCTAAATCATTCTAACAGATTAAGGGTTGATTAAGTTGATGTGGATCTAAATTTTTATGAGGGTTTTAATGTTTTAATGTACAACTGATTCATCCGCCCTCTCATTTTTCTTGTGTGTATTCAACACAACATAACACTTTAGCACCAACAAGCAACATGTCATCATATCACACCATCATAGCTTGAAGACTTTGTAATAAACAAGAACATGCAATGAACTAAAAGAGTGTGATACAATTGGAACATGACATTGGGCACCAGAAAGGATTTAAGTGGTTATCGAGGACCACCATATGAGTACATAACAAAGGAAACTTAAGTGATTTTAAAAGCACATGTGTTAACATTAAAAAATGGTCACTAGGAAAAGGGGTCAGTTAATCAAATAATATAAAAACTTTCTATTACAACTTAAGAAAATTTTACGGATCAAACAAGTTTAACATTGAAATATGTTGACATTTGTAGATCCATTTTGGAGACTTTATATAAGAATTTGGCTGTTGGAAAAACTCATCCCAAAATAAAAGTAGAACAGCATATTATTATAGTAATTATACACTAGCTTATCTATCTTAATTAATTTATATAAATAAATAATATATATAATAATTATTATATTAATAATATTTAAATTATTAAATTATTCTTATTATTATATTAATAAAGTTAAATTATTATATATTATTATTATATTATTACATTAGTATATTATAATTACTATATTATTTATATTTATATTATATTATATTATATTATTATTATTATATTATTTATGTTATTATATTATTATTTTATTATTATTATGTGTTTATTATATTTTTTTTATTATTATATTATTATATTATGATATTATTATTATTATTATATTAGTGTTATGTTTATTATATTATCAATATTATATTATTATGATAATTATTTCCTAACTCTAATCCTGACACTAACTAAGTTTGAACACCAATCATAACTCTAATCTCAAGCTTTATCAAGAAGTTTAGTATTAAAAGCCATTAAATTAAACACATAATATTTTTATTGAATTGGGATGAAAATTTTATGGCAAAGTGAAATGTGGTTTGAAAATATATGGTAGAATTTTGATGAAGCTTCTTGTAGATGATTATAATTATGTAACATCTTTGGTTGATCCTTTATAAGTTGTCATGCTAAGCTTCTCATATGAACCAACTTGTTCCTTGGTCTTGTCAAATTTTGTAATCAATTAGTGATAGCTATTCTATTATGATACTATTGTAATATTTTAATTATATAATATATTATAATATATAGGCTTAATACCTTTTGCTTAATATATATATATATAGAATTGTTACATTAAATAACATAGAATAAAGATGTAATAAATAATAATATTAATCGAATATTAATAGAAATAATATATAATTATAAATAATATAAGAGATACAAATATTATATTATATAATACAAATATAATAAATATTGTGTAACTATAAATCATATGTTAATAATATTATCTTATGAATATTATATTATTTATATATTTGCATATTATAATTATACATTGAAAATACTAATAATGACATTATATTTTCTATTTATATATTAATATTAAATATAATAATTATAATATATTAAATATTAGTACATTATATTAATATTTCTATTATATTAATATGAATGTATTATTATTAATATATTTAATATTACTATTTTATTATTGTAATTTTAAATATTATTATTATAATATTGTAATATTTTTATTATTTTTATATTAATATTAATATTAGCATTATATTATTGTATTTGTTATTAAATTATATTATTAAAAATTTCAAATTAATGATCATATGGCACATCTTTGTCTGAGTTTTTTTTTTATGAACCCGTGATATGTAGAGGGCTTGCGATATGACGTTACATGGAGCTAACTTTAGTCGCTCTAAGATACATGTTTCGTCGTAGCACGTGAGAGCATTCTTGTGGTGGTCCCATTATTTCAAAGTTGTGATGTGAAGGGGCTACACAACACAATAGTTATTTGACACATAATTCCACATGTTACAAAACTACGATGGCTTGACAGAATATAATTTTTTATACATTAATTTTAATTTTCTAAGTATATATTACTAGCATATATATCTTTAATTTATTTTATTTTTTTACTTTAAAAACATAAGTAACTAATGAAAAAATTAAGTGCTTCCCCTTCAAATATTATATGAGGACCTAAGGTTTAATTATATTAGATTTAATATATAAATATAAATATAAATTAATTTATATATCATATGATAATATTATATTATTATTAATATATATTTTAATTAATATAATAATTCTATAATATTCTTCAATCTCTTGTTGTAGTATCGGTAAGCTTTGCTTCTTGTAGAATATCCAAGGAAGATACTTTCATCAGATCTTGTATCAACTTTCCTAAGTTCTCTTCATCTCTTCTGATATAGCACTTGCTTCCAAACACTCGGAAGTATTTGACAGTAGGGATCCTTCCATACCACAACTCATAGGGATTCTTTTCACTATTTGATCTTTCTTGAACTTTGTTGTAACACCCCTCCGTTTTGGCTCTTTGGATCGGCAGTGTTTTCTTTGTAATGATTTGTTTTGTGTATGCTTTGACTTTGGAACTTGGTTACTTTTGACCGTTATCTGTTAAGCGATGTAAACATTATATTTTGATGTGATGTTATTTTATTCTGATGTTATCTTTATGGCATGTTTTGGATTAATTTAGCAAATAATTGATTTAATGATGTTTTATGCTTGTGATCATATCATTGATGTTAGATGCATCAGTTAGTGATATTGTATTGGTGAAGGGGACAGTATTGTATCACTCGCATGCGAGTGCCCTACGATTATGAGATTTCCTCTTCATGGTGTGTTTGATCATATTATATATATGCATGTTTGATGTACTCTTTGTTGCAGGTTGACAGGTATATGACATCGACTCCACCTGGTTCACAGGTTTGAGCGTGTCCATTGACCAACAGAAATTGATTAGGAGATAGTAGCTAGGTTTTTCGTGCCAAGTCGTCACCCTAGTCATAGCATGTCATCGAGTTGTTGTTGGGTTGGTTGTTTTAATTCGGTCCCTTGCATCTTGAGTATTTATCTAATTGCAAATTATAGAGGTTATCAAGTGGCTTGCGTAGTTAAATTGATGTTTATGTGTATTTATTTGCAATGTTGAAGTGTCATTTATTTGATTGATTGATTTGAATTAATTAATAAAATTAGATTGAATTTATTGAGTAATTATATTAATGGTGTTTTATTAAATGTGATAGTTGTTTTGGGCAATTATTGGATATTAAGATTTAATCAAAATATAAATGTAAATCATATTTGGATAGTTGGAGATAAATTAAAATAAATAAATAAAATAAATGAAAATGTGTTTTAATTTCACTCCTTGGAAATTATTGAGAAAGGAAATTATTTGCAAAGAATGTATTCTTTTGTTTTAAAGAATTTTGAAAATGCATGTGATTGGAATTAGAAAATAGAAACTTGTTTTAAATTTAAAAGAAATAGAAAATATCCTCCAAATTGTGCAATAAATTTAGTGGGTGGGGATATTTTAGGGGTTTGACCAATTTGGGGAAAACCTCTATTTTTAGCAAATGAAAATTCATATAATTTTTAACTTTCAATTTGGGGAAAAGATTTCTTGGTTGTGGCTTTATTCGAGACCCTTGCTTGATATAAATCCAAAAAGGAGGAGTTGAAAACACCATTGTTGAAGGCTTCAAGCTTGGAGAAAAAATCAGGTTCCCCTTTTGTTCTTGCTTTGTTTCATTTTGAAAATGGATTAAATCCTCATTATGCTATTTGGAAATCTTTGAAATGTTGATCAAATCTAATGTATTCCATGAGAAATTATTTTGAAAGCTTGCAAACTTGTTGAAATTTGGAAATGAAAACCAAACTAGAATCAAACAATGGAAAATAGAATGAAATCAAAAGAATTGACAATTCAAACTGGAATTTTAAACCATGTTGTGTTTCCTTTTTCTATTAATTTGCCCAATTTGAATTGGGAAATGGATTGTAGTTTTTATAAATATATATATATATATATGCTTGTAAAGCCATGGAGTTCATCTTTTTAAAATATATGTATTTATTTTGTCCCTATTTTGAATATTTTGTATTCTGGAAATACACAGGGACTATGTTTTTGTTTTTTTGAAATTTTTATATATAAAAAAATAAATTTGAATTTAATTGGTTTTGTGGGGTGGGAAAGCCAATCCCCACCACCACCACCGCCGCCTCTGCCACTCATCGGGAGGTGAGCCGTGTGCAGGGCACATGGGTTGCCGCCCGCAGGGAGGCGGACTGTGTGCAGTGCACACAGGCACCGCCGCCCGTGGGAGGCGGGCACTTTGTGCCGAGCACACAGGTCGCGCCCATGGGGGTCGGACTGTGTGTGAAGCACACAAGTGCCGCTGCCCATGGGGAGGCAGGGCCTACATGCCAGTTAGGGTTCGCCCTATAAACCTTATTTTATTTTGTTTTATTTTTTCTTAAATTGTTATTTCTCATTATATTATATTTAATATAATATATGTAATATATATATTATTATATATATAATGTAATATTATATGTATATATAATATTTAACAATATTTATATAATAAAATATTGCATATATATAATATTCAATATTATATAATTTGAGTTTTAAATGAATATCTTGTTTTTACTTTTTAAATATACATATTATTTATATAATTTAAATAATATGGGTTATTGTGAGTTGTAAAATAATCATTAAAAGATTATTTAATTATAATAGTTGGAAAATATAACTGTTTTATTTAAAGATTTGTTTTTTTTGACAATTTTATATAATCGGAAAATGTTGAGTTTTAGAATGGACTTTAGTGGCACATATTTAAATGATAATTTAGATATCCATTAATAGGAATGTTAAAATGATGTTTTCATTATTATAGTTGAAACAAAATTGATGTATGAGTAAATGTTGTCTTATTTAAGAAAATATTGATTTTAATTAATTGGTATGATTAAGTAAATGACTTTAATTATAAATATTGTTTAATCCTTATCTAATTGAGTGATTAGAATTAAAATATTAAATTTAAAGTTCTCAATGGCATCAAGTGATTTGTTTTATTTTGTGTAAGAACGAATAATGCTAATTATTTAAATTGAATTCTTGTACTATGTCATTGCTTGACTTTGGTTTAGGAAACCCGAACGTTAGCTTGTTTAAATTGTCTGAAGTGGTTGCTAGCTATGTTTAACCTTCTCGATGTTGTGCAATGGAGTAGATGTTTTAAGGTCTTCCAGATAGGGGTTCGTTTATGGGTATGAGTTGTCGTTATGTCGTTAACCTCTGTTTTGCCTTGGGAAGTGTGTATAGTGGTATTTTGTTGTCTTACCCAGTTTTCACGAATGGGGACAGATGGTGCCTCCTTTGGAATAGGAGTGAGTATGAGTTTGTGTCTCCTTTGGATTAGGAGTGGAGTATGTGTATAGTTGCCTCCAGTGCTGGAGAGGGTTTGACCTTTGTTGCCTCCAGTGTTTGGAGAGGGTTTAGACCTTGTAGCCTTCAGTGTTTGGAGAGGATTTTGTACTTTTATTGCCTCCTTGGTTTGGAGAGGTCATCTTTTCTAGTTACCCATTGGTTGTGGTCTTTGTATCGTATGCGTTGTCGATAGGAGAGTGGCTCTATGTGGGGGTCCGACACACAAAGGGGCGCCAGGGTAACTCACTTAGGGTTTAAGTAAGTGATAACTTAAAAAGAATTAATGAAAAAATCTCAGACTAATTAAGATAATTAATGCCTCTCTCATAGCTCATTCACTTTTAAGGTTTGAGATGAGACGAGAAGCGCAGTTGGTATGAGGGTTCGACGGCTGGTAGAGTTGAGCCTAGATAGCCCAAGATGTGGGTTCGGTTGCCTTAGACAGTTGAGCCAGGGTAACTCAAAGAAAATGTCGTGTGACACTCTCACTATGTCAACCTGATGTTAGTTTGTTGTACTGTGTAATGAACCTTGTACTCTGGAAGCATTGTATCGCTGTGTTAAGTGAGGTTGTTCTTATATCCTTTTCAGTTCAATTTATGTTGTAGCCTATTTCTTGTGGTAGATGGTCTTGGGTTGGATTCCTAGTTACTATCTCCTAGCACGGAGGTGAGCCTTTGGGTATCACACGGTTGGGTGGAACGTGCACCTTATTCCGTTGGTTTTCTTCTTGTTCGTGTGGACGAGAGTTCCAATTGGAGAGCTCGTGGGATCCAGTTTCATGTCATGCTTTATTCTTTCTGTTGATCTTGTATTTTATTACCCCTTATTTGTTATTAAGGTGGAAGTTGTAATATGTAATCATGCTTATTGGAATTATCTCATTCGGGGAATGAGTGTTGTAATCATGTTGTATATTATGGTTATTGGAATCAAGTGGTATCTTCTATTCTTTGATGTAAATTTTTATGAATGGAATGTTTGTGAACTTAATTGTTAAGTAATTAAATGTTTTGGTTAATTCTTGTTCCTTGGTTGGGTTTATGTAACTCAGTCTCGTAACCTTAGGGGTTGTTGGCAATTGGTTAGTGAACTTGCATGTTAAATGTTCCTTTTTTTAAAAAAATTAGTTCATTTGTGTAGTAAATTGCAACTTCCCCTAGGGTTGTGTGGCGGGGCATTACATCTGTTAAGAATGTAGACAACGGTATGAATTGCTTCTCTCCAGTAGACTTTCGGTAGGTTTGCCTCTTTCATCATTATTCTTGTAGCTTCTTGAATAGTCATATTCTTTCTTCCAACCACTCTATTCTGCTGTAGAGTCCTAGGGGTAGATAAGTTCCTCTTTATCCCTTAATTCTCACAAAATCTATTAAACTCATTAGAGGTGAACTCTCCACCTCTTTCATACCTCAAACACTTGAATTTCATATCCATTTCATTCTCAACCATAACTTTGAATGCTTTAAACTTATCTAGAGCTTCTTATTTTTCTTTGAGAAAAGTAACCCATGTCTTTCTAGAATAATCATCAATCAATAGCATGAAATACCTGTCACCTTCAAGACTTCTTAATTTGGTAGGACCACAAAGGTTTGTATGCACCAACTCCAACAATCTAATAGTGGATTGGTCTTTGACTTTGAAACTTCTTCTTGCTTGCTTCCCAATTTGGAATTCCTTACAAATAGCATTAATGGGCTTTGTAATCCTTGACTGATCTCTTACAACTTGAACTGAACTGATCCTCACTAGGCTATCAAAATTAATATGATACATCCTATTATTCCATAGCCAACTTTCATTAATCTGAGTCATAAACTGTAGTTACCATCATCACCATTGAGTTGATAAAAATTTCCATTTGTCCTTCTTCCAACAACAACCACAATTCTAGAGATTTTTTTGATCTCACATCCATCATCCTAAAACATAAGATTATATCCTTTGCTACACATTTTTCCAACACTCAAGAGGTTACATCTCAAACCCTTAACATAAAGAACATCATCTATATTATGCTTTCCATCAAAACTGAAAGAAAATTTTCCACATGTCTTAGTAGATGTATCATCACCAACCTTAACTACACCTCCTTCATATTTCTCAAATTTAACAAAATTATTTTGTCATCAGTCATATGATTTGAGCATCCACTATCAATAATCCAGTGATTCTTCTCCTTTCTAGCATGAAGAATAGTCACCATAGCATTGTGACCTATTTTCGGAGCACTTTCCTTCACACATCTCTCAAAGTTAGCAAAAATGGTTTCATATTTAATATATGTAGTGCGCCTCCATGATTCACCTTGTTAGTGTTGTCAGTTGATCTTTCTTTCGACCGTGCTTCATGATCAGGTGTTGTTTGGTATTTGGTTTATTTAATTTAAAATCGTTTGATTGATGATTGGGGATTATTTGTTACATCAAACTAAATTATTAGGCCAAAAGGATACTTTGTCAATTAATATAAATACATTTATTAAAACACTATGGTTTATGATAAATTAAGAATTTAATGAAATAATATAATAAATTAAATATGAAATGAATATTAAAATAAAATAAAATAAAAATTAGAGTGGAAGTAATAAATAATAGTATGATAAATAAATTAAAATGCAATGCATTATTATGTCAGTTTTAAGAAATATCTAATTATAGATTATTGCATGTACAGTTTTGTAACCGCTCCGCATGGAGGAAATTACTATTATTTTTGGGGTGAAGTCAGGCTTGAAGGGCGGGTTCTCTTCCATCGTTTTGGATTCTAAGCCCTCTTCATACAAGAATTTATGGGAGGCTCGAAAGATCAAATACTTCTTCTTGATACCATGATCCCTTCGAGAAGTCTCTTGCCAGCGAACTCTCGTTCCATAATTGATCGCTCAAGTCCTCAATAATATATACATGGCTTATGTCAAGTTACAGAGGGCACCAATGGATAATCGGAAACTTCCCTCAAGATGTTGAATTCCGCGGACTTGGTATGTGGGTTTTAATCATGTCAACTATTTCAAGTGAACTTTATCAAGGAGGGATGGATGATCGATAGATGATTCTATTTAACTTTAAATTTTGTGATCCAGCTTTGGTTTAAGCATTAAAGTATGCTTGTGACGAATAGTTCTTGGTTATGCCCATCGTTCTGATTTCTTCTTATCTTGTTGCCTCTTTCTTTGATTGATTCGAATCAGTTGCGTAAAGGTATTGTTTCCAAAATGATACCAGTTTGAATCGAGCCAAAATTGAACTTTACCTTTTGAATAATTTCTTTTACAACTTTCATGGGCTAGAATAAAGGTTTCGAAAAAGTTCATGATGCCCAAAAATAGGATCGTTTCCCTAACCTTTATTTCTTTTGCTCAGCGTAGCCACATATTCCATGTGTGCTTGTGAATGATTCTGTCTCTCTCTATCCTTCTATCAGTTGTATATTGGCATGCAAATGGAAAGCAAGCTACGTGTAATGCTATTCAAAATTTGGGTACTGTGCATGATTCAATTTATTTTTGGTTCGACCTGCATGATTGCCTTGCTGAGCAATTGTGCCACACATTCGACAGGAAGAACGAGCCATGCTGTGTAAGTCCTGTCTTGTCAAAATCCTACAAGTCATTGATAATGGAAAAGGACGTTGAACTAATTGTGTAACCTTAATATATGAACCCTTTATACTTAGAACTGACTAGAATGTAGTGGGTAGAAGCGTCACTCATGTTGTCTTATAACTAGCTTGTATTTCTCAATAGCTCTGCCATTACACAATTTCCTGAAAATGTTTTATTGTCGAATATTATATCATATTCTTGAAACACACTTTTATTCTTCTAAAGATTTGTGAGAACCAGTCAATCGATTTATGCAAAAGAAAAGTATCCCTCAAATTTGTCTAAATAGCTTCTTTCGTATTCCCATCGAATCCACTGGACTGGCAGTGGGTATGCCATCTTGTTTTAATTTCTTCGTGCAAATTTTTAGGAATGATCTCTCTATCGATGACATGCATTATTCATGAGCTCTATGTATTCAATCTCAACCTACCTTCTTGTATTTCTAGTTGCTTTGATGAACCACCGTCTGTGCAACAAATAGATGTTACACCAAACTTTGTATGTGAAATTTGATGGACCATTCATAACTAAATATAATACTATTATGGTGAAGCATCGATGGGTGCAAGCTTTCGTTTTCAAAATTGTTTCATCAGGCATCACCTCCAAACATTATCCCTGTATAAATGATGGAAAAGTATCACATCTCAGAGCATTCTCGAAGGCTCTTGACAACCACTTTAGCACATTAAATAAAGACTTGAACCCATAACAAGTTTTTAACTCAAAACATTTCCTTACAGATTTGGATGAGACTAAAATTTTGTATAGTTAATCTTTTATCAAGGAACGCTTGGTGAACAACGATATTCCAGGTCAAAAATAAGATAGCCTCAAGAATAATCTTCATATTAGAACTCTGTTCGATAGGGACATTTCCATCATGCATTTTTGGGGTCGTAACAATCACCAGGTCGCACATCTGTATCCTCTGGATCATTGATCTCTGCAAGGGTGGTGCCATCATTGTTTGTCTGTATAAACTTAACACTATGTGGTGTGCTTTACAATTTGATGGACTATGTTTGTATTATGCTCATTCATTATTTCTTGAAGGCCGATTTCTGGCTATAGACTGTATTTCTCCCATAGCAATGCTTTGTATTGTTTGCTTTGTATTCCGATGCGTTGTAATACATTTCTAATCACTTCATTCGATGATGTATTTTCCTTTTATTTGTTTTGATGTTGCATGTGTGACTTACCTTCTTCATTTAGCCACCTCAAACTATCAATGAGTTTAACACCTATTGCGGAGGTGGAGTCTCACATTTTTCTAGATAATGCATTTGTTTCTGTCGCTTTACATATATGCTAAACGTCGCGCAAAGCATTTGCATGGTAATGCGTAATTGTCTCCATCGTTTCAGTTATAAATTGTTGTATTTCATACTTGTCATTTCGATTTCATTGGATAGATATATTTTTATGGTGTCCAATGCTTTGTAATGTGAAGTACATGGTTGATATTTGATATTGTGTGTTTTAAGTCTCTTCTCCCCTTCTTATTTTGGTGCACCCAGCTTTCTTTACTTCCAATTGATGGTGATTTAGTGTTCTATATTTGATATCTCATTTTATTTAAATTGTCCCTTGAGACTTTTATGTGCGTTATCCCATCTTTCTTGGATGGTATCTTTAATTGGTTTAGTCCTCAATGAATCATGTATATTCTTTTGTTGAGCCGTGTTAGTTTTGTTGTTGGTTTCTACTTGCTTCGCAGCCCAAAGCTCAGTTTAGACCACCGATGAACCCTGTTGCTTGCATCATTTGGTGCTTTGTATGGCGACTTCATTCCTCATACTATGGCTTATATTTGTTGGGCATGCAATTTATCATTTGTCTTATGTTTTGTATTGAATTTTATTCTGAAGAGTCTATCATGTATGTAAGTCAATGTATTGATATTTGTTTGGGCATTTGAAGTGTATGTAATTCGAATGTGTTGTTTGCTCGGTAAATTTGATGGTATACTAATATTTTCTACTGAATGAATATATATATATAATATATTGGTATTCGAATATAATCAATTTGATCAATCTAAAAAGATGTTAGGAATGACATTCACTATATATACTTATTTTCAAAGTTTGATCTTCGATGATTATGTTTGAGTGATGTATTTAATGTTTTCCAGTTGAATTAAAAATGTATAGCATATGCGGTACGGTATTTGGGAATATGTTTTGGTCAGTCTACGAAACCATGGTGGGAATGACATTCACTATATACTTTGTTTTTGAAGTTTGATCTTCGTTGATTATGTTTGGTGATGTATTTAATGTTTTCGGTTAGTTAAAATATTTGTGTACGTAATGTATATATATATGTATATATATATGTATATATATATATGTGTATATGTATATATATATATATATATATATATATATATGTAATATGTATATACATACATATATATGTTGACTATAATTTGGTACATATTATTATAAGAATTGGCGGTATGCGATATTATTGATATACATATATGTACATGCATTTATAATATTATATTTTGATTGTTTGTTTAATGGGTAATATGTTTTGCATTTGTAAAAGTATAGATATATAATATTATCAATATATAGTTTGTGGTATATTTAATAATTGAAATCTTAAGCAAATGAATCTTGTTAAATAAAGATTGTCTTATAATGTTTGTCCTTAAATGTTTCAATTAGATGATGTTATTATCACTTTGTCAATATACATTTTAGGGTTTATTAAATTCGTGAAATCCTAGGAAATTATCCTTTCCTTCGAATTGATCTTGTTCATAAAATTTCTTTTATAATATTTTAGTTTTCAAGGAAAATGAAGGGTCATTAATATTCTTGCATAAGAAATTGGTTTTATTTCTTAAGATTTATTTACTTTCCCTTTTTATCTTGAAAGGAAAAGAATACTTTGTCTTTACAATTAAATGATTGTGTTAGATAAATGAGTTGGGGATTAATAAGACAATTTTTTTTATTGATAAACAGTTAAATGGATTAAGGTTGGCTTCCAAAGGTTAGGTGGGAGTATTTGCATGTATGATTTTATAATTGTTTCGTTTTGGAAGTGGTTTGTAATGAATTTAGAAAATATACATATTATGTCTCCTTTGGTGCATTGTTGGTTGATTTTACTAGTGATCACCGTGGTTATTTTGATATTTAGTAGATTTTTTGTTATTATTTTATGGAGGGAGTTTTTGTGCTGTATGGTTATTGAGAGACTTCTAGAGGCTTGGGGAAAATAGCTTGAGTATTGGTTTCATGATTATGTCATTTTGAAAGTGGTTGATTTTATGTTTGCATTGTGTATATGAGAGTCTTAAGCCTTGCACTGCTTTTACTTCCTTGGGATTGGAATTTGTGTGCAAGATGGTCCATGCCTCGCTCTATGTGTTTGGTTTTGTGGTTTCTATAATTTTGTGCAAGATGGCTTTACCCTGTTTGATGGTTTGGGTCTTCTAGTTGTTAATAGGGGGAGTGGCTCTCAATGGGGACTGGTGCACAAATTGGCGACCAAGATAAGCCATGTGGGAGTTTCTTAACTAAGTGATAACCTAATTAATAAACTAGGGGGTTGGGTAGAATTTTAGTCTAATTAATATAATTGGATGCCTCACCCATGCCTATAGTGCTCATTCAGGCTAAGGATGGGTTGAGAAGGCCTGGTTGGAAAGATCAACTTCCTTGTCCTCACGAAAGGAAAGTTGGTTCCGCATGTGTCACCTTATGGGGTTGGCATCTAGTGTGAGACTATTAGGACAACCATAGATGGGGGTCGGTGTCTAGTGAGAGACTGTCAGGACAACCCATGCCAGGACCATGCAATGACACTCTCCCCTACTGTAACCTAGCATTCCCTTGGCTTGTGTTCCCTTGTTTCTTGTGTGCCTCTGGAAGCGGTGTCACTATTATGTGATGTTACATTGTACTTTGTATGTTGGAGTCCTAAATTGTCTTGTTATGTCAACTGATAGTCTTCTTTTCTGTGTATTGTTGTGGTGGGACCTTATTTCTATCTCCTAGCATGGGGGGTGGACCTTTGGGTTCCACATGGTCAGGTGGATTATGCTTATTCATCCATTGGTTTTCCTTGTTGTTGATCATTCATATAACAGATATTCTTGGTGTTGTGGACTTCTGCACTTGTTTCAATTTGTGTGGACTATCTTTCATGTACTTGTATTGATTGAAATCAGCTGTATCATGCATTGTACTCAAATGTATATTCATCCCTATTGATCTCGGGAAACATTATTGTAATGATGTAATGTTGTAATTAATTGTTGAACTCTCTCTTGTAATGGATAATGCAAATGTTGTATCTTGCATATGTTAGTTAATTGTAATGATCATGAATGTTGCTATATTGTTAAATTGATATGGATGATTCTTATTGGTAGATCATTTAAATGTGATGGATTAAATGCACTTTATATTGCTAGATAAAATTTGGTTTAATGAGATGATTTATAATTCTTGTTAGTTTGGTTAATGAGAGTCTAGTAGCGTAGTCACATAACCTTAGAGGACTTGGGTTTAGAATATAAGTTATTGTATAATATGAAATCTTTAGTATGTTGCACTTAAAAAATAATAATAATAATTGTTCCATTTTTAAGTGTTATAGCGTGTTGTCCTCTAGGGTTACGGCTTGAATTGAAAACATTAATACTGATCCATGGCAAGTGACATTATATCTGTCAAATACGTGCAGTCATCATCAGATATACTGGCATCTTTTGTAACACAATAAATTTTCTTAATTGCTTTACCTTTGTTTTCTTTGTTCTTGTCATTAAAAGCTTTGTTTGGACACCTTAAAGCATGATGAACTATCTTACCATAACTGGAATATTTGAAAGGAAACTTACCTCTATATTTACTAGTACCCTTTTTCATTTTCCTCACAAAATTTTCTTCTGCATCATCAAGATCCTCTTGATCTAATTCCTCAGTCTTTTTTGACTTACCAACCTTAAAAGTAGTCTCAACTTTTGCATTACTTGTACCAAATTCTCTCATTTCAAAAAAAAAAAGCACCATACAATTGATCTCTAGAGTATCTTCTTAAATATTGAACCTCCTTAATACCATAAAAATTATGACTATAAGAAATTTAGGAAGATTTCTTAGTACCTTCTTTACCATTTCTTCTTCTTTAAGATTTCCAACAAGACCTCTGATGGAATTGACAACTGTCCACCTTCTACATGTAGCTTGCAATATTTTCATCTTCATACATCCATAGGTTCTCAAATGTGATCTTTATATTTTGCATCTTAGCTTGCTTGACCTTATCATCTCCTTCATATATACTTTCAAACTTTGTCTAGATCTTTCTAGCATACTTCAAACTCATAACTTTCACAAGTTCAGTATTAGAAAGACCACTTAAAAGAGCATACTTTCTCTACCATTGGTCTCATAGGCCTTGATCTCATCATCATTCTTCATACCATTAGTAAGCATAGTATATCCAATCTCAATAGACTTCCAAACTCCAAATATAAGAGATATTAGGAAACCTTTCATCCTTGTCTTCCAAAAACCATAGTTTGATCCATTAAACAAAGGAGAATCCCTCTTGTGTGCCATACCAGATCTACCTCAAGCAGTTAATCTTTCTTCCAAAGAACCTTACTTTGATACCAATTGTTGAATGCACACAAGACAACTAAGAGGGGGGTTGAATCAGTTGTATATTAAAACTTCAAACCCTCATAAGCATTCAGATCCACATCAACTAAATTAACCCTTAATCTATTAGAATGATTTAGCATGAAATCAAATAACAGAAAACTGAAACACAACAACACCATGCACATTAGAATATTAGTTTTACATGGAAAACCCAAGAAGGGAAAAACCATGGTGAGGATTAGCTCACAATATAAAGTAATTTCAACACTAAATACAAAAGGGCTCACTATCAAAGGGATCATTGCCAAAGGCTAATTGCCAGATTATAGAAAAGAAATAAGAATGTTATAGTGAGAAAACCATCTCAATACAATAGAATATTCTACCACAACATCACCAACACATTCACATTCCTTCTAAAGATTGTAGACACCTTCTGCTCACTACTTCTAGTGTTCTAACTCATTAAGCTTGTATTGCACTTCACAAATCTACAATTCGCATCATACACTTCACCACATAATTCTCCATCAACTCAACACTTATTTATACCATCTACAACCTTGAAAGCATTCTCCAAGGTCAACTATACATCTCAACCATGAAAATTCAAATTAGGTAAGAACTAAGCTTTCCCGTGGTGGAAAGGAATGAAAGATGACCACACCACATCTTAACTCAGACCCAAATAAAACATATGCACCACACCATGTGCTTCCAAAATTACCAAATTAAATCCACAATTATTGTCAACACCCAAGTTCAAACAAGCTTATGTAAACATCATTAAAATTTAAGGACATGCTTCCTCAAATCAAAGACGACTTGAAAACCACACACAAAACTTGAACACAAATTGGAATATTCCACAAACACCCTGAAATCCAACAAATTCCTTCACAAAAAAATTCACTTGAAGAATGTACACACCCAATACACTCAAAAATCTTTTCATACTTTGTAACTCAAGAAATCAACTTTCGAAGCACCAAACCATGAACAAATTTGACTATAAGTAGATGTAATCATAATCAACACACTTGCAAAACCACAAGACCATAAAAAAAATGCAGAGTACTATGGAGCAAAACAATTTCTCCTAGACACCACTGCAACATATAGTTCACACACTAGTGAACACAACTCTCTCTACACAACGATCCAAACCAAGAGATTTTGGATAAAGAACCTCTAAACACCTCTGACCAACATATTTGAATCATACAAGCATGTCTTCAACACAGAAGAAATGTGGAGCAAAACTAGATCACCACACTGTACACCAAAACACCTTTGCCACACACTTTTTTCCTCTTTTCTTCAAATTTTCTCAAAAACACTTGGAAATAAAGCACAAGAGACACATACTCATCATCTTCAATATTTCCTCATCATTACTAAACCAACAACATCCACCAATAGAAGCTTATCAAAGAAACACTAGAGGTTGACACTAGTAGCACTTACTAATGACAACACAATGCAACTATTCAAAGCATCAAAAAAAAATTTCAACCATCATCAATTACAAAACAAACATAAGCCTACAACAATCTCTCCCAAACTTGTTGACATCAATGGCAACACCAACTACTCATACCTACAACACATGTTTACATCATAACACAAATTAAAGAGTAAGTGTTAATGAAGGAATGCTATAGCAAAACAAACCATGATCCCTAAAATGGGGACAAGCATCATGCCTATGTCACATATACATTGTGCATAGTATTTTTGAAGGTGCATTATATTGACCAGTTCTTTTAGAGGATGTTGGGAAAATGTGTCTCAACCTTACAATTACATAAGGTTTATTATTGATAGGTAAGAGTGGGAGGGGGTACAGGAGGTACCCCTATGAGGGGTCGAAGGGTATCATCCCCCCAATGGAAGATCATCCCTTGATGTGGGATCTGAGGGCCACACACCTTGGCGGGGGTTTAGGGGAAGTGCCCCCAAAACCATATTTTATGTATATTTTATTATTGAAAATTTGGATTGTTTGTCATTGTTGGGAAAATGTGTCTCAACCTTTCAATTACATAAGGTATTGTTGATGCTTAAGCATGAGGATGCATAGGGGTACCCCCTCATGAGGGGTCCAGGGGGATCATCCCACCAACGGGATAGAGGGGTCATGCATTGAAGCCAAATTTTATGTATATTGTATTATTGTAAATCTAGACCATTTATCATTAGGTCTCAGATCTTATGGATGATATTTTGTTAACCTCACTTATCCTAGAAGGAAACCCTATTTTATGAGGGTGTTGTATTATGGATGTGTATTGTGATGTATTATAAGAGTCTGATAGTGGTCCTATTGCCTCTGGATCTTTGGTTGGTGATACTCTTGTGAGAAGCTTGCTTTGTAAGTATATTGTAATCTTTGTGATTTTTGAATAATTTATTGGGTAGCTTTGGGAGTGTGGGGGTTTTTATCCCATAATGATTTTCCCCACATAAATCACTATGTTGTGGTATGCATGATATTTATGGTTAAGTTTTTGTAATTGTTGTAAATATCTACAAAGTTTTGCATTATCCTCCTGTCAAAATTAGTGTAGGAAGTTGTTCCACTACCTTAGCTTCCTTACAAGTGGTATCAGAGCCTGATCAACTTTGGTTTCAATTGTGGGTTGTTGGGTTTTTTTAACTAATTTAGATTTGAGTGGGTGCTTGTGCATAAGATACTTTGTGATCTTGTTGCAAGAATTTTTAGATGGAAATTTCATTAGGGAGAATAGAGGTGGATAAATTTTCTAGAAATAATTTTAAAATGGAAGCTAAAGATGGAGGATCTATTGATAGATCGAGATTTATGAGATGCTATTGATGAGAATGTTTCAATGCTTGTAGATGCTACTTTGGTTTCTCAATATGATGTTATGGACCGTAAATCCAAGGGTCTAATTAGATTATGCTTGGCAAACTCTATTTTAATCAATTCCATGAAGAGACCTCTACACAAAAACTATGGAAGAAACTTGGTGAGATGTATCAAGCCAAATATTTAGTGAGTAATATTTTCTTTAGGAAGAAATTGTATTCCTTGAGAATGGAAGAGGGTGGATGAATTACAAACTACTTGGAAGCATCCAATATTTTGGTGGCTCAATTGGCATCATTTGATAGGCATCATTTGGTGTCAAAATGGATGAGGAGGAGAAATGCCAGATCTTGCTTTGTTCTTTACTTGATTTTTGGGATTCTCTCATCATGGCTATTGGGAGGAATTTTATTAAATTGAAGACTAAATATGTGGTGGGTTCTTTTCTTTTTGAAGAGCTGAGGAGGAAGGTATCCATCAATTCCAAGGCAGCCCTAAATTTTCATGGAAGACCTAAGGAAGAAAGACATAATAATTAAAAGTGTGATAAATCCAAGTCCAAGGGGAGATCCAAATCTCCTCAAAATTCCAAAGTTATTTGTTGGAATTGTGGTAATCCTGGACATATTCATAAGGACTGGAATGAAGAAAAGAAGAAGAAAAGGAAGAAATTTGATTTTTATTCTGAGTTCGAGAAGGAAGATGGTGATGCATTCGTTGTAGCTTTAGCAACTTGTGCAAGTAATGATGCATGGTTAATTGAATCAAGTGTATATTTCCATATGACCTTTAATAGAGATTGGTTTTTTGAATATGAAGAATTTGATGGAGGTAAGGTGTACTTGGGTGATGATTCTTATTTAAATATTTTTGGTCATCATAAATTTAGAATCAAGTTTCCTGATGGTAGAATAAAAATGATTAATGGTGTGTTGCATATCCATGGATTAGCACAAATTTTTTTATCTATGAGGTGTGTAGGTAGTATTTTCTGATGCATGATGTAAGATGGTTAGAGGTTCTATGGTGATTTCTAGAGGTGTCAGATATGGTGGATTGTATAAGCTTGATGCATGCATTTTTGAGTGCAATAGTACTTCTGTGAAAACCAAGTATGTGGAAGAGGTGGGGGTTTCATCTTTAGTAGATAGTCATCACTTCTGGGTACCCAAGGGTGCTCTTTCTTTTGAATCAAAGTTACCTACAAAAAAAACTATGTTATGACACCAAAGACTTGGTCACATTGGAGAAAATAGTCTAAGGACCTTGAAAAATAAAAACCTTATTGAAGGGTTATCTGATTGTAATCTTGAATTTGATTTTTGTGAGAATTACATTTATGGAAAATAAAATCGTATCTAGTTTTACTCAAGTTCTCATAAATCTTGTGGTGTATTGGATCTTACTCATTATGACGTGTTTGGTCTTGTGGATGTTCCTTCAATTGGAAAATCCACATATTATGTTTTATTTATTGATGATTATAGTAGGACATGGGTATATTTTTAAAAGATTAAATATGAAGTTAAATAATTTAAAGCAATGGTTGAATTGTAGAGTGGAAAGAAAATAAAAAGCTTGAGGACTAATAATGGCAATGAATTTTCTATAATGATTTTGATAGATTCTATAAAGATTGTGGTATTCAAAGATAAAAGACAAATTTGTATTCTCGACAGTGGAATGGAGTTGCAAAAAGAATGAACAAGACACTGATGATGAAGGCTAGGTATATGTTGAGTGGTTGAAGCTATTGCCAATGCTAGTTACCTGATTAACAGGTCTCCTACTTCAACTCTTGTTGATAAGATGCCTATAGAGGCATGGTCAAGTCACAAGCCTTCATTAAGAAATCTTAGAGGTTTTGGTTGCGAGGCATATGCACATGTGCCAAAGGAGAAGCAAACAAATTTGGAGAACAAGGCTGTGAAATTTATCTTCATCAGATACAGTTATGGTGTGAAAGGATACAAGCTATGGGAACTTGTTTCATAAAAGGTACTATATTGTAGAAGTGTTATTTTTAGAGAAACTAGGACTTCTTCTGTTACATTACAACCAAAACAAAGTAAACAAGAATATGTGATTCAATTTCCTTCTACACCTGAGAAATTTGAATAAAGGCTCATGGATAGATAAGAAGTTGAGGAGAGCTCATCTAGCTTCGAATCTTCAAAAGAGGAGGAAGACCCTCCAACTTAGCTTTTTTATAGGTCTAAAAGAAATATACAACCACCTAAAAGGTATTCATCTTTTAATACTAACATGGCTAAACCTAGATCAGTAGAAAAGGCATTAGGTATGAATGATGCAGAATCCTAGATGATTGCTATGGATGAAGAAATGGTATATTTGAAAAAGAATGATACATGGGATCTTGTACCATTTCTTGAGGGAAGAAAACCTGTTGGTTGCAAATGGGTGTTCAAGAAAAAGATTGGTTCATATGGAGGTATTGAGAAGTGCAAAGCAAGGTTGATTGCAAAAGGTTACTCTCAATTTAAGGGTGTTGAAATTATAGTGAGATATTTTCTCCTATTGCAAAAATGACATCCATTAGATTTTTGCTTTATATTTCTATTGCTTATGATTTAGAGATTGATCAAATGGATGTGAAAAATACTTTCCTTCATGGTGACTTGGAGGAGGATATTTATATGACACGACTAGAGCACCATACAACTGATCTCTAGAGTATCTTCTTAAATATTGAACCTCCTCAATAGCATAAAATTTATGGTTATAAGATTTAGGAAGATTTCTCAGTACCTTCTTTACCACTTCTTCTTTAAGATTTCCAACAAGACCTCTGATGGAATTGACAACTTCGTCCACCTTCTACATGTAGCTTGCAATATTTTCATCTTCAAACATCCATAGGTTCTCAAATGTGATCTTTAGATTCTGCATCTTAGCTTGCTTGACCTTATCATCTCCTTCATAAATACTTTCAAACTTTTTCTAGATATTTCTAGCATACTTCAAACTCATAACTTTCACAAGTTTAGTATTAGAAAGACCACTTAAAAGAGCATACCTTTCTTTACCATTGGTCTCATAGGCCTCGATCTCATCATCATTCTTCATACCATTAGTAAGCATAGTATATCCAATCTCAATAGACTTTCAAACTCCAAATATAAGAGATATTAGGAAACCTTCCATCCTTGTCTTCTAAAAACCATAGTCTGATCCATCAAACAAAGGAGAATCCCTCTTGTGTGCCATACCAGATCTACCTCAAGCGGTTAATCTTTCTTCCAAAGAACCTTACTCTGATACCAATTGTTGAATGCACACAAGACAACTGGGAGGGGGGTTGAATCAATTGTATATTAAAACTTCAAACCCTCATAAGCATTCAGATCCACATCAACTAAATTAACCCTTAATCTATTAGAATGATTTAGCATGAAATCAAATAACATAAAACTGAACCACAACAACACCATGCACATTAGAATATTATTTTTACGTGGAAAACCCAAGAAGGGAAAAACCATGGTGAGGATTAGCTCACAATATAAAGTAATTTCAACACTAAATACAAAAGGGATCACTGTCAAAGGGATCATTGCCAAAGGCTAATTACCAAATTATAGAAAAGAAGAAATAAGAATGTTATAGTGAGAAAACCATCTCAATACAATAGAAGATTCCACCACAACATCACCAACACATTCACATTCCTTCTAAATATTGTAGAAACCTTTTGCTCACTACTTCTAGTGTTCTAACTCATTAAGCTCGTATTGCACTTCACAAATCTACAATTCACATCATACACTTCACCAGATAATTCTCCATTAACTCAACACTTATTTATACCATCTACAACCTTGAAAAAATTCTCCAAGGTCAACTATACTTCTCAACCATAAAAATTCAAATTAGGTAAGAACTAAGCTTTCCCATGGTGGAAAGGAATGAAAGCTGATCACACCACATCTTAACTCAAACCCAAATAAAACATATGCACCACACCATGCTTCCACAATTACCAAATTAAATCCACAATTATAGTAAACACCCAATGTTGAACGAACCTATGTAAACACCATTAACATTTAAGTACATGCTTCCTC